>JANTEX010004896.1:0-10967 GCA_024741295.1 Macrocera vittata
TATATTACTTTAAAGAATAGATTGTAAAATAAATGGGAATTACAAAAAAAAAAAAAGTTTATTATTAACCAAACAATACACTGTATCAGATATATTTAATTTTCAAAATTTGGTGAGTTTTTTTTTTTGGATTTTCACCACAATTTATTCATTTAATTTTAATGTATCTTTTTACAGTTTTTCAAATAATATCAACAATAATAGCAAGACTTGAATTGAATTAAGTAACGCCAATTATTGTATCGAAAACTAATGAAAGTTTGTGTATAGTATTAAAATTTGAAATTTTAATATTTTGTAGAAACAAGTCAATTTCCCAAAAAAAAGGCCTCTTTGGGACAATTAGGAACTACTATGGTAAAACTGCTATTTAAATAATCAATCGGATCGAATATTAGGAAACAAATTGTTGATCAAATTGGTAAGCGAGAACTGCAATTTTAATAATCAATTAGACCGAAGACATGGACGAAACCATGTCTGGATGCTTCGGATACCATGTTAAAAAATGTAGGTTCAATACGTTAGCTAGCTAAGGCTTTGCTGGGGCTTATGTTCGAAACAACCGTCCCAATTCTAACCTTAACTAATCTATAAGACAATTTCATTAAATATAGATAAATTTTTCATTTTTGAAAATGTTTGACAATTTTTTTTTATCAACACTTCGAAAATTAAGAAAAAAAAACTTGGTGCGATTTCATTAAAATCGGACAACAACTTTAGAAATTGAAGATTTAGAAAAAAGAAGTTTATTCTTTGTACGATCGGCAATTCTACTATTTAAAAAAACGCTGACACTCAGAATTCCCTTGAATACTGAAGACACACTAAAAATATTGTTAAGAAATTTAAACACGATAAAAATTTAAAAATACTAATAACTGCCAAGAAAAGAAAAACTCCATTTGTCACGAGAACTGCATTGAAACGAAGCAAAGATGCAAACTTTATGGCCGATGTTATACTTAATACAACATTTCAGAACAGTGTTAAAATAACTTATATTTTTAAATAAATTAAAAATTAATTTTAAATAAATTAAAAATTAATTTTAAATTCTAAATAAAAAAAAACACAGCCCAACTGGTGACCATTATAAAAATTCTAACACTGAAGAAAAGGTTTTCTTGTATAATGAGTACGGTTACGCGAAATTTCTCAAAATTAAGATTAATTTAAAAACTAAAACTAATTTTAAAATTAAGACTAATTTTGTCAATTCTAAACAACTAATCTAAATATAGATAAATAAATCGTTCATCCTTTGGTTACTAAACCGCAAAATAAAAATTATATAAAAAAATAGAACTTAATGCGGTTATAGATTTAATCGATATTAACTTTCATGATACGAAAGATAGCCTATATGGTCAATTTTCTTGTGAAACATTTTCCTGTAGACTTTATAGTTTTTGAGATATTTGCAAGAAGATGTAAAAACTAAAAATATTGAAAAATATGAGGTAAATAGAATCTTGTTGAAAAAGCAAGAAGGCCCCCAACAAGTAAAATATTTCAAAAATTAAAGTTGTAATTGAAATCGGCAAGAATTTGTTAAATCGGACAAAATAATGAAAAATAAAAAAAGTATCTTTATAAAAATATTTCAAGTATAGCATTAGTACTGATTTTGTAGAAATCTTTAGTTTAGTCAATTTTAAGCACTTATAAAAAACTTTGTAATTTGTAGTTTATATTCAAGAAAGTCACCATTTGTTAAATATTTAAAAAAACGACATCAAATTTGTAAACGAGTGCTGTAAGAAATATTTAAATCGACAAAAATAGTAGGAGTTCAGGTTGTTTGAAAAATAAAATGGGAAAAAAGGGGTAACATACATTAAAGTCCCGCACGATTTCTGTCGGCTTTCGTTTTAATTATTTTAGGTGAGTTTAGGTTTAAAACTTTATACATTTTTATCGAGTGGTGCACAAATTCATACCAAATGTAAAACCAAATTTGGGGCAAACGTATAGTTGGGACATATATGTTAATGGCGGGTGTTTCCATGTGACTTAATTATCTGTAACTAGTGTTGGGTTGGACAGGATTGGAATTAATAATGGAACCGAAAAGAATGTTGTTTCACATTTTGCATAGTCAGAACAGAATTTTTGCTAGAGTTATGTATCTTAATTTTTTTTTGCTTTCTTTATACATATATAATCGTAGATGTGATTCAATTACCAAATTCTGTCAATTTTTTCTAAGTTGTTTGTTCCGAATATGAACCCTTTCACTATATTGTCAAAGTTACATTTTGTTTAGACTCTCAAACTGACTGCACTAATTCTGCGATGATTTCGAATGTTAAGCATAAATAACTTAACAGCATAATTTATTTATTCTACGAAATTATTTGATTTCGAAATAAATTTAAAAAACAACTTAAATATGTAATAAGAATAACCTAAAGTCATTTTTTAAGCCATATTCAGAACCTACAAAATATAGGCTACTTTTACCAACATCACTATACATACTATAATATAACTACTTCTGAGAAACCTAAATACGATTCCGTTTAAAAACTATTTTAAAAAAAACCACATTCAAATAACCGACATAACTTAATGTGTTATAAAATATGCAATTGACGTCACTATTACTTGAATATATATATGCATACCAATATACCTATATATTATATTACTATTGTTTTACAAGAGAGATTATTTGCAATATTTTATCTCTCTTAAAAATATCTCACACGCCATATTAATAAACCCATTGAATACTTTTATAACAGGCATAATTCAATATATATTTAAGATCTGTTATATCTATACATTCATAAATATATACCTGTACTGATATAAAACCGAAAAAAACATGTGACCGCGCGAATGATAGCCGCAACAGAAAATTTCTGCGCTGAACCCATTATCTTATTTCCACGAAAAGTATGATGTCATGAAGATGTTTATATCACAAACACACACCACATTTTTCAATTATAGATAGTCAGTGATTCTCAACTTTTTATTTCAACTCAAGCCACAAGTTTACAACCATCTTATTGTCTTGTGAAAACTTGAAACATAAGAAGAAATAAAGCAAAGCCGCTAACCGGTTGTAGGCTCCAATATGGTTATTTTTAGTAATTTTCACGAGTTTGAATTGCATTCATTGGGGGATTCGGTTGATCGCACGACTTTTACAAATGAGTGGGCGAATGCCCGATATTGATAGATTTTTTCGGATTTATTTTTACTTAAATTACATTAAAATTTCAAAAACGCATTTTAACATACTTGGCGAGTATGCTAGTTTTTTTTGAAGAACGGACCCAAAACCAATATATAAACTTTATACAAAAAGTGGATAAAACAAAATAAGCAGAATATATCTTTGTTAATCCACCAAGCAGAGCCGGTGCGAGGGTGGGGCCCAGCGCCAGGTGCCAGAAAATATCTGTCGCCAAATGGAGAACTTAATGTTAGGGCTGGGCTATATAAAAAAAATTATCGATAATTAACGATAACCAAAATGTATCGATAAGTGCCAGTTTTCGATATATTTGAAATATATCGATAATCAAAATATATCGATATTTCAAAAAATTATCGATACTAATGGGATGTCGTAGAAGGATATTGTCTAGTAAAACTAAGGTAAGAGCACGAATATATTGTAGTGAAACCTACGTGAGAGAAAAGAAAAGAAAGGTCAACGGGTTGGAAAAATGAAGACTTATCGATAATTATCAAAATATATCGAAATAGCTATCTGAGTTTGGCGCCGAAAATTAGGCTCTGCACCGGGCGAAAAATTCCTAGCAAATGATCTATAAAAATCGCCCAGTACTAATTTTAGCACAAGCTAGCGACATCTATAAGAAGGATTTCATTAAGCAATAGAACAGTTTAAAGTGTATTACAATACTTTCGACCTAAATCAGAGGTATACACATAAATTTAAGAAAACAAATTAGAGGACAAAAAACATACGGATAAAGGATAAATATATTAAACATTGGCTATTTTTTCCTGCATGATGCGTCATTTGATGTCTGACTCGGTAGAATGTGGTTAAATTGAATGACTTTGAAAATTTCACTTTGTTCAACACTAAAAAAAATAAAAAATAAGTACAAATTAATGAGAATCATGGCTTCAAATTCATTTGGTACCGATTCAGAAAAATCTTTGCTAAAAAATAAAATGAAATCAGTGCGATTCATATATCATCGGCAAAGGTAATAAACAATTTATTTTTGATAGCGTGTTTTAAACAGCAGTATTCACTAGGTCTCAAGGGCAGACTCGGTTCAAGGATTTTTGCACCGTCAGTTGAAATTTTGTCGGCATGCTTAGCGCCATCGGCGCCTTTTTGTTCGCGTTGATATTGTTTTTTAGATTTATTTAAAGCTTATGTACCTATTATTTTGAATTTTATACTGGCCTATTTTTTATTACAGATTTTGTTTTTCTAAATAAAAAAATTGCTAAACTTTTACAACACCAAACTTTGTTATAATAAACATATGTTGTATTTTAATAAAATGTCCAAAAATCTTTGATGAAAACTTGTAATATCAAGGACACACACACTATCTGGACGTGATATATTTTGTATACAAATAGTTAGAACGGCGAACCACAACAACCTTGTCTTGACGTTTATGCAGTGACATAAGATATCCAAAGGACACTGGTAGGTAATACATTTTTATTTATTATTATTACAGTTTTTTTCCAACTTAATTATCTAAGCACTACTACTTAAAATAATTTTAAAATTATATAGGGCAGATTGGAGCAGATATAAGGGAAATTTATAGTTGAATTTTATTGTATTTGCATTAAGAAATCGGCGCCTCGGCACCGTCAGCCGGTGCAGGTCTGGATGTTAGGACGAGCAGGACCTATTCCCAAATAATTTATATTTTTATTTAATTTAATATTATTTCTTGTTCACTGAAATTACTGAGATTCTTGATAATGTTGATTTTTCTGATTTTAATGAATTATGTTCATCGGAGTATACCAATCTTATCAAATCATATATGCTCTTGAACCCACAAACAATTTTCGAAATCGCCCAGTAAGTCGTAAATAAATACATCTGAATCAAACATTTGAAAAGAATACTAATTGGTCAATAATACCATTGATGTGGATTTTAACGACCACACAGTATTGTAATGATTTAGATAAATAATTTAGAATCAATAATTTCACAAATAGAAGAAATTATTAAGAAAACAACTGACAATAAAAAACTGAATGAGAGACTTTTTTTATTGATAGCAAACAATAATTGTTACAATCTCAATCCAAATCAATAGTACGATGTTACAGCAGGCAATCAATGGATCGCTAAATGAAGCTACGACTGAACCCACCTTAACAGAGGTAAGAAAACGATAACTTTGAGCTTGATGAAGAGCTTAAATTATTGTCATCACATAAGTTTACAATTCTTACAAAAATTAAAACATGCAATGATAATGGTCGTAATTTATCACTACAACTAACAGTAAGTACAAATCAAATAAAATCTTGAACTAATAAAGTGTAAATTGAAATAAGAATATTTTTACAAAATCTATGGACGAATCTTAATCAGCCCAAATATAAAAAATAAAAATAAAAATAATAAATAATCCTGAGGAAATTTCAATTTCTGATAAGACTTTTATGCCTGATATATTTAATAATTTCTTTATTGCAATGTCACCTAAATTAGAACCACCTTTTTCGAATAGTAATTGTATTATTTTGATATTCGTACCTTAAATAATAGAGATCAATTTATGTTTGTATTTCTTACTGAAGATGCAGAAATTGCGAAATAATAACAAAATTTAAAAAGATAACGTATTTATACGTTTCATTTGTATTCGAATTAAGTAATAAATACGATATTTGAGACGAATATGGTTTTGAGCAGATCCAAATACAATGAATTTAATAATTTAAATATAGTGTAAAATTACCTACAGACCTTTTATTTCTGTACAATATTTTTCCAGGCCTTCCACCACCATCCAAAGTCCCTTTCTCTCAACAACATGTATTAACCGTGATTTGGAATAACTTGGAAACCCTATCTGGCAATAAGCTACAATAAGCGTTAATCCTTATTAAGGAACCGCGACACCTACTTTTCAAACCAAAAAAATTTACATTAAATATAGCGACTATATACATTTATTTATATCTTATACGTACATATATAGCTTCCAGCAATCCAGCTTACTACCTATACCTACTTATATAAATTTGAAGTAAACAACTTTGTAAATACGATGATGTCATCGCTTTCGATGTGGTATTGTGAGCGGCCATAACACATGAAAGGTATATGCTTCTCTAAAGTTATACAAAAGTTTATATAGGCATTTGGTATTTGTTATGGTAGATATATTTACAATCTTTCTTAGTCAAATATAACCACCTAAAATGGATATAAGTTTAGAAAAATTATACCTGCAAATCTCTGATGATTTTTAAATTCTTTATAATATATTTATTATACTCATAACAAACCGAAAAATAAATGAAAGACATGATATTTTTTTATGAAATACTATTAGTTTTTATAGATAACAGTTTCAGGACCATATTTTAACGTGTTTTCAAACCAATTTACTACAGGTAGATTATAATATATAGCAATAACAATTTTGTTATCTATATTAGAAGTACATATATATTATATATATTATTACATTATAATAAATTAAATATACATAAGTATATAGTATGTACATATATATTTTTAAGTAATTGGCTTTGCCTTAACACTCAGTAAAAACTCACCAAAGTCCAAAGGTCAATTACATCTCAATGGAAATGAATTCAACAGAACACCAACATAAACCAAAAAAAAAAAGAAGAAAACAATCGACAACTTTAATTTCTTAAAGTGTTTTGAACTAAACGAAATCTTAAACTGAAAGCCGTAAAACCATTACTATATGCATCAATAAATAAAACCCTTTCTTATCAAATTAACAAGAAACAGAATTATTAATCAGCCATCACAACTTTTTCTACACATTGCAATTATGTTTTTATTAAGTATTTAAGTAAATATTTTTAGTTATTAGAAGTTAATGACTGCCAGAGCAGAAATTTTGTAAAAAAAAGTCCAATTTGCTATTTTGAGATATGTTTTAAACATATACATTGTTAATTTGAGTTTCTTTTTAATTTAATTAATTATAACAGTTTATTTTAAATTATAAGAGTCACAAAACAAGCCTACAGAATAAAAAATAAAACTAAGTCTTCGCTCCCTTTCTTAACGTAGATATGACGTTTTAAATACTTGTATTAAAGAAAAATCCAGTGTGTTCACCCATTATCCCTAACTTTGTTTATCAATGGAATTTCCCTCAGATTAGACTTGTTTTCAGTGAAGGGAAAATTACATTAAAGTGTATAAATTTCTCAGAAGTTCAAGAGCGGGCATAAATTAGCTTTATAAGAAAGTTATTAATTTAAAAAACTTTGTTTTTCTCATACTTATGTCAAGCAGATTCAGCGGTGGTCATTTGGCCGTCCTTGTGCGAGATATTCTCGGCCGCCGATTACGCCATACTTTTATTTCTTTTCGAGATTTTTTTCTATGTAGTCACTGAGAATTTAGCTTAAAACTTAATTTTACAAATTAGGGCTAAAAATATACCTGCATCATCTGAGAATTGCAACCCGAAGGGAGCTTTGCAGAGGTGGTACCCACATGAACCAGCATTTCAATATAGGATTTTTTTTTCTTGTTTTAAAGGAAAAAAAATACCGCCGCTTTTTATAACTTACTAACCCATGTGGGAACTTAAATAAAAAGATACTATTTGATGAATCGTATATAAACTACAAAAACAAATATTGTCCATCTAAAACATTAAATATAATTATTGTAAAAACTATTTTTTCAAAAAATATATATAGTATATGTAAGTATTAATAAATTATTACAAAAAAAAAACTTTCATAATTTGTTATATGCCAATACAATAGGGACAAATGCATTGTGTGTTTGAGATTTTTTTTTGGTTTTTGTACATAAATTTTGCTTGAACTTAGACTTCAGAGAAACGAACTTCAGAGATATTTTATTTCAAGTCCCGAAATTTTTTTCCTTCACCCATCACACTCACTGAGAGAATTTTTACAATTCCTAGAAGAGATTGTCGATTTTTATTAAAATTGATCTGAAAAATTGAATAACCAGATTTCAAAAAAAGTTTGCCTAATTTTATTTTGAGTATTTTGTTCCAGAATATAGATTTTAAATTTCATGCTTGATCCGATAAGCTTTAGCATGTGGCAATGAAAAATGTTTCGTGAGCTTTCATAGCAGTAGACTCTGGCCATAACCAAGTGTAAAGCTCGATATAAAGCTAACAAAAAGCACAATTAATATAAAACTAACTAATGTGTTTCAAACCTACAAACTTCGTGTGCTCATTTTGAGTCATATACATATATTGTAGTTTTTACGAAAAATAAATCATTTCACATTTCACGGCCTAATGGTTTCATATAATTATATACATTTAATGGGTTTTTTAACTTCGCCCCATTTCCGTGCTTACTCGTTACAGATCTCCAGTCAGATAGTGATCAAAACTATAGCCAGACATATTTCTTCTATTCTGACAAAAACACTATTTCTGAAGATCCTCCAAGCGACAGACATAGCGCTAGACTTTAGAATGAAACAGCAAAGCCAGCATTAGTCAAAATGAAAGACATCAAAGCAAGAACATACATCAATTGGAGGACTGGAAAATCGGTATTAATCATCGGAAAGATCGTAGAAGCCGATGAAGTGACGAATCCACGAGATAGCGTTGACAAAAAAAACTATGAAGCCAGATTCAAAGAAATAGCAGCAACAGAAGAGAATTCGTTCTTATGGCTCATCCAGCCAAACCCCTAATGCAGCCCGAGGCGGGTTCAAATACACAGCTAAAGCGTACGATCAATCATGTTGTGAAAGACCATTTGCATGAGGCACTGGTCGACAAACGTTTGCTGGACGGAGGAATCGTTCCGTTTTTTCTGACTTCGGAGGAAATCAGGGGCTGCCAGGGACCAGTTAAGTATGCATTTTATTGGTCAATTCGTATTATGAAGCTAAAAGTATGGGATTTTCGTGAGTGAATTGTGTATAATCAGCGTTTACTCTGAATAGACTCTAAATGCACACTTCATGTAAACACACAATGTGTTCACTCTAAATGCACTCATAGCATCATGTGTGTTAGTTGGGTGGGGTGTCACCAAGAAGGAAGAGCCGCAAAAATAAAATCATGTGTGCTGCTTATATATGACGAACGCTGGAAACCCTTGACCAAGCATGAAAATCCACTTCACTTTAGATTCCGACATGTCAAGCTGAAAATATACGGGGCTGGGTGTTCCGTTAATGACATGGAAGGGGCTAGAAACATAGTTGCGAATATGTCATTAGAGGTCGTGGCTATTTTCAACGAAGTTACAATGCCCACGGACGGTGGAGAGAAACCTGGTAACTTGTGCCTGCGAGAGTTATCCAGGTGAACTTCTATTTAGTCGAAAAAGACATCGACATCGCCATGATTCGAAACTATATGGTGCGGCAATAACCGAAAAGTTCTAATAGCCAAACACACAGTTTATTTTATGAGGTTACAGAAACAGATTAGCCAAGAAATTGTAAACTCGTTTAGAAACATTGCACACTTTTGTCCAAACTATATCTTGAACGATTTGACAGTGGTTGAATTAGAAAAAAAATGTGGCGCGGCGTAAGTTCCACCTACATGAACTGTCAGTATCGCCAGACAAGTTTCAAACGTTCATATCAAACATCACAACCAGAAATGAATATTTTCTGGCCTAATGCGACGCAAACGCTAGACACATATTCTGGAAAATAGCGAAGGAGGTGAATCACTTTTTGAATTTGTTTTAAAACCTTGAGGTTGTTTTAAAACCTTGAGGTTCACAATATAGAGCTAACGACCCAACATTTACTTTTCTGAGTACGGATGACTTTGATGGCTGAATAATGAGTAGACAACGCGTTTTCGGTGCGATAGGTCTGAGTTCGAAACTGGCGTGAAAAAATGTTAAAATTATTAATTTGAACTATGAATTTATTAAACCGAACTTATGACCGTAATACAACCTTGTACACTGTAGGTCCATGTGTAGCATGACAAAATGGACCTTATTTCTTTTACGTAACTGTAAGTGTCAACTGACCATTTATTCACATCACTTGAAAAAAAGTAAAAAAAAAAGAGATGAAAAAATTTTTGATTTTATTATAAAAACAAACCTAGGGATCTGTAACCGAGGTTCCACTCACACTTTTACTTTTCCGAGTTCGGAAAACTCTGTGGGATGGGAAGTGGTTTTAGATATTACTCTAGCAACAGACCCTAATAATAACTTAAACCTTGACAAATAGAGAGTGTCAGAGAGATCTTTTTCGATCACTGCTACATACTTTTCAATATAGGTGTCCCGACGGGCATTCCAAAATCATTCAGAAACCCGAAACGAACCAACTGAGATAAATTCAGTAATATCATATGGGAGCAAACTGTCGGTTGCTTCTGAGTGTGATGCGAATACTATTCAGGAATTGGAGTCGGGTGTGGAAGAATTCCAGAAAGCAATGAACACTGCTTTCTCAGTATCGTGCCTAGTTAGGTACAGCTAAAAATATTTTCCCTCCTTGATGGAACGATGATCTATCTAAACTCAGGAAAATCACTAAGGAACTTTATAATATCTGTCACAGACACAACTTCTGGGAACCCTATAAAGACGCTCTGAGAGAATATAAGAGAGCTATTAGGTCTGCCAAAACCAAATCATGGAGTGACTACTGTGTACTCCATCGAGTCTACGAGGGAATCAGCTAGATTGGATATAGTGCTAAAGGTCACTCCTGCCCGGGATTCCTTAAAGTGAATGACGGCCAGTGGACGGAATCACCTAGAGAAACCCTCGAA
>JANTEX010005007.1:0-10965 GCA_024741295.1 Macrocera vittata
ATTATGACAGTATTATGGACACGTTTGAGCGCTCTTGAAGAGTATTCACTCATACATTTATTTATTTGTTTATTTTTGAGTGTCTTTCGGCGCTCTAAACAGATTCTTCTATCTGAGCGTAATAAGATAGTTTTGGTTGACTGAGTCTCATATTCTTTGGCATTAAAAACTGCTTCTTGCAAATTTTCAATCGAATCAGATTAGGAAGGGTGGTTCCTGGACAGCTTAATAATTTTTTTGGGGGTAACTTGTGATTTTAAAATTATAATGCAAAACCAATACTATCATATAGTACGTATAGTGTGGGAAGTGAAAAAGGATTTTTACATGGCATGTATCATGTATAAGTGAACACTGCGCATATAAGTACCTATTTAACTAGTATTTTAGTAGACAATTGGGTATGCCCGTGTAAATTCTTTCCAATGTAATATATAATGCGCCAACCAGTCAACCTTGTTTATTTAATGAAAAACAAACAAATACAAAATAGTATGTATAACATATTTATATATACACACAGGGCATATGTACCGAAGAATGTCTGCGGCAATTGGTGACAATGTTCAGATTTATGTTATGCGTGCCGCGGTTTATTTTCATAAACATGCATTTATATTGCGCCACATTTATGTTTATAGTAAAACAGTGAATAATTCTAAGTGCACTTTTTTACGAGACTTAAAAGTATATTTCACACACAAGATAGTCTTTTGAGATATGTTGTTTATCTCATTATTGTCATCCAGACTTACCAAATGTTTACAATACAAATTATGTTATATACATATGTATTATTACTAGAGATGTCAACATAATTCGGGAAATCGAATTCGGTTCTGGCTTCGAACTCGAAAAAACAAAATCAATATTTCTCGGGAAACCTCAATTTTCGTGGAACCAGGATTTCCACCGAAACTGGAATTTCACGATAAACGGAATTATTTCTCAGCACATAAGTTTCCCGAAATTTCACGGTTTTCCAGATTACGCGATTCCTGGAACTTCCCTGTTCGGATTTCCGGTTTCCGGAATTTACCTTCTTCCCAAAATTTTCCAATTGCCGCACTTTCGTTGTTTCCAGAGATTTTTCGGTTTTCGGAGTTTTACCGATTTCGGAATTTTCCAGTATTTTCCGGTTTAAATTTTCTGAAATTGACATCTCTAGTTATTCTGAAATATTTTTATCTGTTTTTTGTTTATAGTTGTAGTATTCTATTTTATTGATATTTTCGAAGCTAAAATTAATGAATTCGGAACCCACATGTCATGATGAAGGAAGCTTTATCGTATTAAAGTCCGAATTAATTAATTAATTCTTGAAATGTATTAATAGTTTTTGCGATGTCTTCAAAACAAAAAAGTGTATAAGAATAAGAGTAATGCAAACTTGACCTGACCTGCAAAAAGTCCGGGCTCGGTCTGACTCAAAAGCATATGAGTAGCGCTTTTTTGAATTTGGTAAATTTGATTTTAAATTGCTCAGGAGGATGTTTCAATTATTTTTAAAAGTAAGTAAAAATGGACTAATTTCAGTGAACGAAAAATTGCCGGAAGTGACCACAAAATCCCCGGAAGTGACCATAAAATGATCTGAAGTGTCCAAAAAATGAACGGCAGTCATCGGTGACCGTAAAATGACCAAAAGTGACCAAAAAACGGCAGTTCCTATCAACTGACTGGAATTGAACTTAAAATGACCACAAAACGACCGTAAATTAAAATTAAAATATCTCTGAGAGATTTTTCTGGCGTTTCTATGCTTAACATGCTTATGAGCGCAAAGGTTCTGGGTTCATATGATTGCGTGATACAGGAAATATTGCATGACATGAATAAATCACCTTCAAATATATGATTAGAGGTCAAAAATAATGCTAGTGTCTGTGTGTTCAGAATTTCCATTTTCAAGATTTAAATAGAATTTCACTGACCTTTTAAGTTCAATATTTCAATAAGGCTGAAAAGATAAATTTCAATGTGATTTTAAAGCTTCGATGGGATCTCAATTCTCAACCAAAAACTCAAACAATCGTTCAAGATTTCAATACTTTCTTCTGTCGATATACTTATGGTCACTCCCGGTCAATTTATGGTAATTTTTCGTCATTATCTGGTCACTTTTTTGCTCATTTTTTGACAAAGAATATACTTTGTTAAGAATAAAAATTTAAGTTACCTTTAAGAAATCTTTTCAAAGAATATAAGTTACTTCTCTAAATAAATATTCAATATAACTTTAGGTTCTTTACAAAAGATCACTAGAAAAAGAACATATGTATGCTGAGATATTCCGTAAGGGTTCTTCTGTAAGAAACAAAAAAGTATTTTAAATACTTTCTCAAGTATTCTTTTAGAGTAAATTTTGTTATCTCTCAAAAAATCTCCATTAAAAGAACAACACTATTAGAATTATCTTTTAAAGGATCAACCTGTGCCACTTTTAATAGATTCTTCATTTGGTGCTGACTGGGTGAGTAACTCTTACAATCCTAAAATATGTACAGACTCGGATTTAAGTACCGTAGATCTATTTTCTCTCAATTATTATTTGAGCATTTTTTTTCCGCTTGTGGCGGAAGTTTGACACAGGCGATAATGATCTACTGTATCAAAGGTCTTTAAAAGTCGAGAAGTACATATAGTAAAGGTCGTCCACTATCAACTTTTCTTCACAAAATTCCGACTGAAAACTGGTTAGTAACCATTTTTTTTTAGGTACATTGAAATCTGATCCTACACGATAATCTGAAATACCCTCGATGCCGTTGGGAGCAGACTGATTGGTCGAATATCTTCCACATTAAACGAAGAACTTTTTTAATGAACGGGCAGCATTCCAAAGACGTGGAAGCGTAGGCGATGTCAATAGGAAATTAGAAATGTCTATATGGGAAACGTAAAAAGATGAAAATAAGAACAAACATGACTGAAATATCATCTAGTCCTACCGCTTCATCTACTCGCAGTTAAATCTGCACATTAGATACTAAATTGTCAACCGTGCAATAAAGAATAATCGAATTCTTATCCTTTACAATATCTATTGTTTGAGGATTTGCCACAAAACACATAAACTTAGACGAAGGGCGAAGTTTCTGCCCAAAATATCTCGCTTTTCCTTTTAAGAAGTCCACCCGTTCGTTGACACTCCTGGTTGTGATTTCGGGTTGATTATGTAATAGGTGGTTTCCCAGTGTTCTGAACCCCTGCTGAGATAAAGCTGGGCAATCACATAAGATGTGTGTGATTGCTCCCTTCTCCTCTACCAATTAGCAACTGCCGCAGAATGAATTGTAACGAATTCCACTCATGGCCTCATGTTCACCGATAGACCAGTGGCCAGTATGGATCGACGTGATCCTTGCGACATTCCTAGTAGTTCATTCGTTTTTAATTGGCTAGAGTTGGCAGCGGCCAGAAAGTGCAATTGGATGTCTTTTTGGGCTGTGTTGGGAGGAAGGCGAACATGCCCAGCAAGCAATACGTTGGTTCAGGCTTGACCCATCTCTTGCTAATTCGTCTGCCTTTTCGTTGCCGCCTATGTTTCTGTGGCCGGTAACCCAAATTAGTCTGACTTCGCGTCGATTACACACTTCGGATAAACTCGTCAAAATTTCAAAGATGAGTCCCGTTTTTCCAGTCCTGTCTGGTTGGAAACATGACTGTTAATTTTTTATTATGCTCCTTAGCTGGAGCCTTAAAATCAACATCGCATTCCGTCATTCCCCCTGGGGACGATTCAACACATTGCAGCGACCATATGACCTATCATGCCATGCTTTCATCGCATTGAGTGAGACAGCACTACAAGAAGCTAAAAACGGGGCGTCCAAATGCTGTATACATCCACCAGACCATACTTGGTTGTAGTGTCCACGATCTACCGAACATTCGGTTACAAGTATAGAAATCCACAGTTGGATATTCATTCCCCAATTGAGTTTAGCATCGATTATGACATCTAGATATTTTGCACTGGGACAGAGTTTAAGTATTGTCTCACCTATTTTGGGTAGAACAAAACTTGGAATTTTTTTTTCCTGAACAATACTAGTTCAGTCCTTTACGGATTGACATTAAGTCCACAGCTTCTGGACCAATTACTAACCGTTTTAATATCTGTCTCTACCATCTGTCTGATTGTATAGAGACAAAAGCCAGGGAATAGAATAAGCAGGTCATCCGCATAAGTAACTGATCGAATCACCTGATGTTGCAGTTTTTTAAATATTTTGTTCATTGTAAGAAGCCACAAAAGTGGCGACAGGACACCTCCCAGAAGAGTACCTCAACTGACGTGTTTGGTGATTCTATTGTCACCAAGGTCTGATCGTCCTTAACAGGGTCGTGATCTAGCAACTCAATTCATGCACCACATTGAGAGTAATAAGTGCCTCCTGGATTGCACCCACCTCTATGTTGATAAATCGCCCACTATAGGTCCGGACACTTACTCTCAAGTGACTTATTCTTATAAAAGGTTTTGTGACTTATTCTCAAGCGAATTGTCGTCACCGTGTATTTAACATGGGGATATAATAATAAGAGAAATGAGACTTATCGTCACACAAAAAGTGCCATATCGTCACCAAATTTTTGGTGAAAACAAGTCACAGAGCAGCTGTGACTTATTCTTCAGTGCCAAATCGTCACCAAATTTTCGTGAGAATAAATAAAATCTGCACTGTGACTTATTCTCAAGTGACTTATCGTCACCAAATTTTTGGTAAGAATAAGTCACAGGTCAACAGTGATTTATTCTCAAGTAATTTATCGTCACCAAATTTTTGGTGAGAATAAGTCACAGGGAAACTATGACTTATTCTCAACTGACTAATCGTCACCAACTTTTTGGTAAGAATAAGTCACTTGAGAATAAATCTCAGGTGTCCTGTGACTTATTCTCACCAAAAATTTGGTGACGATTAGTCACTTGAGAATAAGTCATAGTTGCCCTGTGACTTGTTGTCACAAAAAATTTGGAGACGATAAGTCACTTAAGAATAAGTCACAGTGCATATGTGACTTATTCTCACCAAAAATTTGAAAACGATGAGTCACTTGGGAAAAAGTCACAGGTATCCTGTGACTTTATTCTTATATTATTCTTACGAAAGTTGGTGACGCACTTGAGAATAAGTTTTAGTTGCCCTGGGACTTATTCTCACCAAAAATGTGATGACGATTAGTGACACAGGTGTCCTGTGGCTTATTCCCACCAAAAATTTGGGGACAATAAGTCACAGTGCAGATGTGACTTATTCTTACGATAATTTAGTGACGGCAAGGCACTTGAGAATAAGCCATAGTTGCCCTGTGACTTATTCTCACCAAAAATTTTGTGACGATAAGTCACTTAGGAATTAGTCACAGATGTCCTGTAACTTATTCGCACTAAAAATTTGGTGACGATAAGTCACTTGAGAATAGTCACAGATGTACTGTGACTTATTCCCACCAAAAATTTGGTGACGTTTAGTCACTTGAGAATTAGTCCCAGTGCATATGTGACTTATTCTTACCAGAAATTTAGTGACGATAAGGCACTTAAGATAAGTCACAGTGCATATGTGACTTATTCTCACCAAAAATTTGATGACGATAAATAACTTAAGAATAAGTCACGGTTGTCCTGTGACTTATTCTTCAAAAATTTGGTGACGATTAGTAACTTAAGAATAAGTCACAGTTGTCCTGTGACTTATTCCCACCAAAAATTTAGTGACGATAAGTCACTTAAGAATGAGTCACAGGTGTCCTATGACTTATTCTCACCAAAAATCTGGTAACGATAAGTCACTTAAGAATAAGTCAGAGATGTACTGTGACTTATTCCCACCAAAAATTTGGTGATGTTTAGTCACTGGAGAATAAGTCCCAGTGCATATGTGACTTGTCCTTACCAGAAATTTAGTGACGATAATGCACTCGAGAATAAGTCACAGTGCATACGCGACTTATTCTGACCAACAATTTGATGACGATAAGTCACTTGAGAATAAGTCACGGTTGTCCTGTGACTTATTCTCCAAAAGTTTGGTGGCTTGAGAATTGAGAAAAAGCCAACGCTCCTCCTCTATATCTAGGAAGCCGGCTAGAGTGTATTTATTGTGCGAACCACTATATTTCAAAGTGCCTTATCGTCAACAAATTTTGGTGAGAATAATTCATAGTTGCCTGTTGGTGACGCAAATTCACTAGAGAAAAAGTATAAAAGTTGGTGACGATATGCCATAAAACCATGGTCTAGAATTGAGCGGTGGGTACTTCGATTGCAATCGTTTGAATATGTTATCAAATATCAACCGGGCAAAACGAACAGCCAAACCGCTGTCCCATTTGTGTGTATTGGACAGTAGCGAATTCGACATTGGAACGGAAGCATATGTGCGTGCAATAGTTGATGCGGGCCTACCGATTTCTTTGAAATTGATCGACATTTCAAAGGAATGCGAAAGTCAATATTGGACAGCAATTGGTCTCACGTCGACTGTCAGTATCTGTGTTCAAAGACGAGTACTGTTTGTTCGACAATATCGTGCTGGAACGAGACCAGATCGTAATGCTGAGTAGACTTCGAACTCGAACGTTGAGACTGGCTCATGAGGGTCATCCGGGCAAGATTTAGTGGCCAAAAATGGATCGGCAGACGGAATCATTTGTGCGTTCGTGTGAAAGTTGTTTGTTGGTTGGTAAGGTGAACAATCCGGTGCCGCTTCATGTGAGAAAATTGCTGTCTGCAGCGTGGGAAGATTTGCTCGGACCGTTGCCGTCAGGCGATTACATATTTGTAATTGTTGACCATTACAGTCGGTACAAGGTGGTGGCGGTGTTTAAAAATAGCACTTCGACGGCAATCATCAAGAAACTCAGATCGATTTTCACGCTTTTCGGTCTGCCAGTGAGAGTATATTCTGACAATGGTCGTCACTTCATCAGTGCAGAAATTGAAGCGTATTGTCGAGAAATCGGTGTAGATTTAAGACATACACAGTGGCGAGATCTACCTCAGGATAAAAAGGGTAATTACCTCCCCCCCAAGATTTTTATTTTTATTTAATTTTACAGAAAAGTATGTAAAAAAAATGCCGCCTACGGCGAGATTTCCTGCGAAGTTAATAACTAAAATTTTTTGGCTTTTCAAGGACCATTATTTTATAAAAATTGAATTAAAACTACCTGACATATGTTCTAGCTAAAGCCTGTAATCAGGTAAAATACTCAGTTAATTGCAATAATCAATTTTTGCACAGTTCAACAGTTTAGATAGATCAAAAATTCTCCATGTGACTGCAAGATTTTGTATTTTTGTAAAAACCAACAATGTTTTGACAACGACCATAATTTTATAAAAATTCAATGAAAACTAACTGAGATATCGTAATTCTAGCTAATGCCTGTAATTAGGTAAAATGTGCATTGTATTGTTATAATCAATGTTCGGCCATTTCAAAGTTTAGATAGATCGAAAATTGTCCATGTTACTGCAAACTTTTATATTTTTGTAAAAAATTTACAATGCTTAGGCTTTTCAAGGACCGTAAATTTAGAAAAATTCAATGAAACATATCGCAGTTCTAGCTAAAGCCTGTAATCAGTGGTGGATCTACCTTAGGGTAAAAAGGGTAATTACCCCAAGCTTTTAAATTTTATTTAATTTTACAGAAATGTATGTAGAGAGTAAATTAATGTAAGACAAATTTTGTCAATTATCACAGGAAAATCCTTACTCAACTAGAAACTTTATACCATAGATATGTGTATGCCAAAGTTCGCTATGTACAATTAACTGACATTTTATTAAATTTGAACACTTACTTTACGTTCGAGGAAATTGTTCAATTGTTATATAGAATCGTTTGTATACATTTCAATTTCTTCGGCACACGACATGTTTTTAATAAACCGTCGAATTTTCTGTAGTATCGCACTCAAGAATGTTTCAATTAAAAACTGGTTGCCGCTTGATTTATTAACGAATATGTTGACTACATAATAGCCGGCCTATAAATCATTGGATTAAGTCATTTTAATTAAAAACCACGAACACAGTCCTCTTTAATTTAAAGAAAAAAAAACGGGCATAATATAACTGTCTGCAATGATAATACTACATATACATTCACTAACATAATCGTATCATAAATAAATCGACAATCTCGGTGGTAGCTCATAAATATTTTCCGTAATATCGCATGCAATATAAAATCTGTGTTGCGAAACGTGTTAAGAAATATTGCTACCGATAATTCAGTCCTAATACATACATACTCGTATATTGACAGCAAAACAACGCACAGTCATGTAGTAAATTATAAATTGTAAAGCAATTTTGTAGTAAATTCTTAATTATCACCTTTAAATCTCTTGACTATAATGTAGATACAGTGAGGCGGTATAATAGAGATAAGTATATGTACAAACAAACTGTTTCTGTTGTACATTAAAAGCGTATATCGTATGAATGATGACTCATGATCACGATACTTAACGTTTTATAATGGTTAATGTAAATCGGGTTTTTAATATCAAAACTGTTTACAATTTAATATCATTGGGCATATGTCATATCTCTATTTGAAATACTCGTTTCTTACATTGATCTTCAACATTACGAAAGAAGCAACATGTCAAATTGTCTGCACATCATGCCAGATTGTCGTAGTCGCCAATTTGATAACTTAATCGGTCACCTCTTCATGTCAATGGTGTGTACATAAAAAACACAATTTTTTATTTATAAAATAGTCTGGGAAAATGGGTTAAAATGGAAAATGAATAAAAGCTCTGATATTTGTTCAAATTCAAAGTCACCGTTCGAAGTTTTGTCAAAAACAAGCGAATTACCTCCAACATGATCCGAATTATTAATTAAACCGATACGTGATTTGAAAGACTTTGTAATTGATAAAATTTTTATCGAAATTTAATCGACTGTGGATGGACTTTGAAAATAATTACTACGGATCAACTATAACAATTTATACGACATCAATATTTCACCTAAATCGGGAAAACTAAAGTTATTAGACAAAACACTGAATGATCCTAGACTATAGAGAGACTCATTCAAGATTCAATAAGAAAAAAAAAACAGTTTTTTCCTCTTCAATTCACTTTTCATGGAATGAATAATTTATGCGTCAAGGTCGCTTCGATATTCTTCAGATTTGTGTGTGCTGTTTCTTTTTATTTCTTCTGTCTTGATTTTTTTTTGTGTATACTGTATGTTCTTCGTTTCTTTTGATTTTGATGTGTAAATGGTTAAATGGTTTGATGTTGATGACAGCATATAATATAAATAATTTATATCGTGCGTTCGCATATATAAATATATGTATATCAACTTTTTGGGAACTTGTTTTGGACATATACATCCATAAAAAATAACCGAAAAAAAAACCATACAGCATCCAACAATGTGTGTACATTATAATCTTTTATAAATAATCAGTTCAGCTGCAAATTATACCAACTCTGGCCAAGGTAATTACATTTCATTTTGACGTAGCAGACTTCCTTCGATCGATATTGATCACTGTTTTCTTCTGGAATTTTTGATTGATTTTTAAGGCATATGAAGTCTCGCAACATGACTTTGTACTGTATAAATATTTTATCTAACCTACATACTGCTGAATTGATTTTTAACTTGGCTTAGTTGGCATTTATACTGTTATCCGAAAATATATATAGAGTACAAAAAAGAAAAGACAGAAACTAAAAACTAAGAAGGGAACACCAATCTCTTATTTTGTTTATATTCATGGGATACCTATATTTAAGTGGCACATACGTAATATGTTACATTAAAGGCCTCCGTTTACTTATTCATGACAGTTTCGATTAAGCTCGCCACATCGAAATGCACGACCATTGTGTACATTTGTAACCTTATACCTATATGCCTTACAGATTTCTTTTATTCTTATTTTAGCATCAATAAACATATATTGGTTTACATAAATATATCACATATGTATGTATACCACAAAGTGTATTCGCAATTTTGTGATTGATTTAAAACCTTTAAAATATTTATGCTGAACATTTGTTAGTATTTAAATTTTGTTTTGACAACGGCTAACGAGAGATTCTGTGAATTTTTCAAATATGCAGACTCGTATTTATACTAACACCAAACAATTATTGTTGTTAATTAATTCGAGTTTTCTTGGAATATTGATGGAATTCGACATTATAATAATTGTTCACTTTAAAATTTTAATTACGGATACTCATAGAGATTTTGGGTATTTGTTTTAACTTATGATACAATGGGCCTTATTGGCCTGCGTGTCCGCTGGTTGCAAAATACCAGCACCCCCAATAGAAGAACTGTAAGTAAACACGTAATACCTCGAAGAAAGTCACTAAGAATGCATCAGAATGCCTTGAAGAATGCATTTCACGGCATGCCTTGAAGAACGCTTCGGAATTTCATGGCATTCCTGAGAAAGCTTCAAATTGTCTTAAATTTCTTGGAATAACTCGATCGTTCTCCCTCGACAAAAAGATTTCTTCGGAATGGCTCGAACTTTTTTTTTCGGAATTTCACGAAATGCCTCAAAATTTCACGGAATTTCTCGGCATTTTCGGAATTTCACGGAATGCCTCGAAGAATGCCTTGTCATTCGACGGAATGCCTTCGAATTTCATGGAATGCCTAGAAATTTCCTGATATACCTCGAAGTATTCTTCTGAATGCTTCGGAATGGCTCTCGAAGAATTCCTCGGCATTTAACGGAATGCCTTCCTCGGAATGTCACGGAATGCAATGCATTGAAATATTTCTCGGAAATTGAAGAATTTTTCGGAATTTCAAGGAATTCCTTGGAATTTCACAGAATGCCTCGAAGAATGCATTGGAATTGCACGAAATGACTCGGAATGCCTCGGTGAATGTCTCAGAATGCATTGACGAATGTCTCGGAATATCTCGACGAAAACTTGAGAATTTCA
>JANTEX010005118.1:0-10963 GCA_024741295.1 Macrocera vittata
AAGTCAGCAAATAGCCCACAAATTTCACTGACAGTCGTAGCGGTATTGCCTTCATATCGCAGTTGCGACGGAACCGATTTCAGTGATTTTTTAGGGTTTCAATTCTATTTCTAGATGGGTTTCAGTGAAATTTTAAGATTTAAATGGCAAATTAATGAAATTTTAATACTTAAATAAGATTTCAAGGAGTCAGCAAATTTTCAGTAGTCAGCTACGAAATTTAAAGATTACAAATAGAATTTCAGTTAGATTTAAATTTCCAATGAGACTGTCAGACTTCAATGAGATTTCAATAAGATTTCAATGAGATTGCAATACTTTTATTCTTTATTTCAAGGGTTTTCAGTGAAGTGGCAATGAGATTTCTAGATTTTAATGGGACCTCAACGGGATTGCTAACAGATTCATTGATGATTTCAATGAGATTTAAAAATTTTAATGATCCAACACAGCAATAAATTTCCAAGGATTCAATGCGATTTCAACAATGATGTCAATGAGAGTGCAATAAGGTTTTAAATAAGAATTCAATGAAATTTCAAGATTTCAATAAGATTGCAATGAATTTTTTAAATTATTTTGAAATTTTCCGCACTAACATTAAATGAGTGACATCAATTTCAATGAAACTGAAATGAGTTTTCAAAATTTCAATAGGAGTGCAATTTGATCTCGAACAAGATTTTAAGAGTTTAAAGCAATTTTAAGAGATTTTAAAATTTCAGTGGGACGGAAGTGATATATTAAAAAATATTGGAATGGGATTAGAATTTAATTTTAATTTGCATAGGATTTCAATTAGATTTCTAGAGTCAAATGAGGCTGTAATGAGATTTCATGATTTCAATGAGACTTTAAGATTTCAATCAGGCAGCAATAAGATTTCAAGATTTCCAAAGAAATTTTAATGACATTTAAAGATTTCAATTATACTTTAGAGTTCAACAAGAATTCAATGAAATCTTAAATAAATAGGCATCACTAAAATGGCGAAAATGGCGTTAATCAAAGTGAACGTCAATAGAACGAGTAGCAGGATGTTCGACGCTTAGATTTTTTGAGCTTCTTTAATCATGGGTTGACCCTTGTATCTTCACAAGCGTCACAAACGAAGAACTGTTACTCATTATGTCGATGATATTTTGGCGCAACACAACGCGATAATTAAAGGCGGCTTCCAAGATGAAGGTCAAGCTTACTTCGACGGTATCATGCTGAATCAAAGGAAATACATCAACGATAAGATAAGTTTGAAATGGCAGACTGGAACCAAAAGTTGTCAATAAAAATAAAAATACCGAATGCATTCCGTATCAATAGACAATCGGCTCTATATTGTATTTCATTCAGGACACTTGACCAGATATTGCGTTTGCAGTAAACGACGTAAGTTACTTTAGCATGCAGCATGTAAAGCCGCAATATACAGCCCTGAAGCAAAACTTCAGATATTTGAAGACAACTGCGAATCTAAAGAGTCGATCGTGCATATTTTTTGCTATCGTGCGGTGCTAATATGGCAATATCATCGGCGACGCAGTAGGCGATGTGACTTAAATATTTTGGCCAAGAATTTAATTCATCACTTGAGCACTCGATTGAAGTCGCATTTACGTTAGCTGAAAACGATAGGTTTCGAGCAGGATTCAAAACATACGACATCATTATGTACGGGATTGAACCAAAATTTTTGGCGGATTAAGGTTCTTTTTTGGGGTCCAAGCGCATGTCATTTCCAGGCACTCCATGTAGTATTCGTGGACCTCTTTTACCAAAGTTTTCGCTTGTTTAAAGCAATATTCAACTGCATGTTTCGCAGACGCGAATGTTTTCACAAAAAATGTTGTCAGTATAGCCAGCCTGAAAGGTTCAATAAAGTAATTACTACCTAAAATATTTGGAGCCCTAGTCGCGAGTCTTGTGCGCCTAGGCCATCATACGCCACTGATTTTAGCGCCAAAACAACATCTTAGAGGTTGGTAGTATCGCAGGTCAAATTGTTACCTGCTGTACTGAAAATCGCGCAACCCGAAACCATTCTTTGTAAAATTTCCGACATCAGACCATTCCCTAATCCATGTGAAAATTCATAGACCTTTTTCTTAACCACATAGTTGACAAACCTTGGATCAAATTCAACAGTACAAGTTCCGTTTCCAAATTACTTTCCCTTCTGAATATTCAACTGTTGTTGCCGTTGTCCTTTGTTCAAAGTATACTTTGGCTGTTTATAAGCTCTCATCTCCACTTTTTTTGTTTTTTTAAATTTTTGCAAATCCTATCAGCATATCAATATGATCACTTTTGTTGCAGCATGTTATTTTAACATTCGGATTAAATAAATCTTGTTCGGAAAACGATTATGATTTGTGCAATGTTCTGATCTAATTTTTTATATGATTTGCCAATGTATGCCCTTATATGGCTGCTAAGACAGAACGGTTTGCTCTTTCTGTAAGGTTTGCCTGCAGATGTTAGTTATTCGTCATTCATTGCTTTACCAAAACCGATTTCAGGCGTTGGGACATTTCATTGGATTTAAAATGTGATTCGTTATCCGTCCAATTCAATGTTAAAAATGCATAGACACTTTGACACTTGATTGCTGACTTGCTGGTGGTTGTTTTCAATGGAAAAATGGAAAAACATATTTGGAAATATGTCCATCACCACCAACAAGGACATGTTTCCGTTTGACTACCTGCCTTTCTATTGACCAATTTCCTGGAGAGCGTATCTGGCATTACGTTCAACTTTCCTTTTCGATAAACCACATTGAAATCATACGGATCAATCGCCTAGCGTGCTAGCTTGCCCGTTTGAATTTCGCAAATATAGCCAGACCGCATAATTTAAAATGTACATACCTGCAAACGTACCTACATTGTAGGAATCGGATAATCAGCGATGGCCTTGACGTGTTCATCGTTTGTTGCCAGTTCGCCCACACACAACGTGAGACCCAAGTAGCAGAAGCTGCTGCAACAAGACTTTGATTTCTCGGTGCTTGTCGTAAGACCATAGCTGATGTCAACCGCCTTGCCAATTCTTCTTGCATACACATATGTGCAGGTCGAAACTTTCTGTGCAAATGATTGCATTGTCTTAGTACACAAATACGACTGAAGGTCCAAGCACAATTTCCATCAAACGGGATAAGATATTTCATTTTTATCGATCGCTCTGTAAGTGGCAAATTAAATCAGTGTGACCAAGTTCTCCTTGGCTAAAATTTTAAGAGTCAGTTTGCAGAAAATACTATTTTTGAGGTCATCGCATGGTTTTCGAATGCTTTCAAAGTCAGTCGAAGCCATTCCACTAAGCAAAACAAGAGAAAATCTGTTCGAATTATTTAAGGTCTGATTTCGTATTTCTGATCCAAATAAACTGTATCTTTTATCACAATCCTGTCGTTGTACAATTTCGTCTTTTGTCATCACTAAGCTGTTGTCAATTTAGTTGTCATGCAGACATTGTGGCTGTTTGTTTAATGAAAATATGTTAAGACAAAATAGACAGTATCACCCCCGTGATACTTCTGTACAAGGTTGTTCATATGGGTCTAGGTATGCCTATTGCAGTCGTTCACTGATCATTTTTAACTTTGTTTTAACGGATATTAAATATATTCTTGACGAATGGGACACGAATCCACGATCATAGACCGTGCTCTACCAACTGATCACCACTCATGCGCTCGTGTCCCACTCTTCGCCCATCTTTAAAATAATTGCGCTGATTGAATAAATCGTATAAGTAATTAACTAATGAACGACTTTTGGTCTAAAGCTCCAATTTTCCCAACGGGTCTTTTACATTGTGAGAAAGCTCTAGTTGCATCTTGTTGTTTTAGTTGCGTTCACACTTAGATCCATTTCCGGACACCTACTTTGTACAATTTGAAGAGCTTGTTGTATTATATCACACAAATTCACATTTCCCGTTATTATACAAAACATGATAACTAAGACTAAGCATGTTTTGTATGAAAACGGGAAAACCGGGTGTTTAAAATTTTGTCAGCCAAATCCAGTGCGAAGATGATGACCAGATGATTTGAGACTAGTCACTAACGCGTCGTTTACTTTGAGCAGACTCCCTACTCACCCTCAACACGATCCTTTCTGATTTAGACGGCGTACCAGAGTACCACTCTTTTTCCGAGCATCATAATTATCCAGCTAGATAGTATTGCAATCACGCCAATTCTAGTTGCTTCACTTATAATAGATTCTATGAACGAGTTATCAAAAACACTATATAAAGTAATACTGCGATGGTTTGTTGCTTATGAAATATACCTATTTTAATCTTACCTATCAATGCATGTTGGACTGTTTTTTTACTTACCCTTTTGATAAGCTTGTTGGTTTGGATGTAATCGGCTGGCTCACCAAACATTTACTTTCAATATGATTATCGATCAGTTTCTCTAAAGTCTTCTGTAGAAAACTGGTGAGACTAATCGGAACGAAGGTTTTCGCATCATAGTACACTCTCTTATCTGATTTGAAACGAATTCAATATGAGTCTTGCGCTACAATCAATGTAATGAGTTTTATATTTAATAGTTAAGAAAATAAATAAATAAAAAAAAAATTAGCTGAAGCGTACGCATGACCTCAACAGCTGAAAAAATACCGTCCAGATCTAGAGTCTTATACGGCTTAAACGACTGAATTGCCCAGTTAACTGTTTTTTATAGTTATTATTGGCTGAACCCGAATTAACGTTAGTCGTCGATTCACCGTTTGGTAGTTTCTACAGTACAACACATGTATCAGATACCATTGATTAAATCTTATGTGGTCCACTTTTCAAACTTCACTTCTTTTTTTAAAACTCTTTATGAAATTCTGTTGTCTTTCCAAAGATTATCTGTGTTAAGTCTTCTTGTTAGGCTGAAACTTTTTCGGACATTCTTTCTCAAATTCGTAAGAGTATGTTACCATCGAGAACAGTCATGGCCATTTCTGTCTGGAGCATATTTTTTAAAGAATTCCATTTTTTAGGCATGGCATTGCCAAAACGCTTTCAACTTTAGTCTAGAGTTTAAAACTTATGCCACGATGGTCTGATGCTTTAATGTCAGTCGAAAATTTCCTATTAAAATAAAGTGGTGGTAAACAAGGAGAAACTAATATATGAATAAAAGGAATGGTCTTGGTATTACAGTAGTCTATTACCTTTATTCTATGCCTGAAGTTGGTATATCATGTTCATAGGGGGAATACTCAAATGCGATTTTGATGTCAGTCCAAGTTCCAACCAGGTTTATCTATGTTCTGTCTGCCGCAGTGTCAGCATCGCTAATTTGCGGTAGATATAGGTACATTTCAACAGTTCATCTACTAGTTTGCAGGCTAGGTTCACGTGGTTGAATGCTAGTAAATAAGCTAACTGAAAGTAAAAGAAATTTTGCTATTGTGTGCATAGGGTTCCTGTTTTAGGAAGAAATGTGTTGCTTTTTTGCATAGCAGTAAGTTTTTTCAGCGATTGCTGGTTTGTGAATAGATTTAGCCATAAAGTCATTTGATCCGGTTGTTGTATGTCGATAGGTTGCCGTGATGTTGCAGGACGTATATTTTGATTTGGCTGCATTCTCCTCCTCATGTCTCGATTGCTTTTTTATCGTTTTTGTGAATACGTTTAACACCTATACTCAGAACGATCGTACCTCCCTGTGGGGGTGTCCATGTGAGAAACGATAATTTGTGTCATGATGATACACCACATATTTGCAAATGATATTCAGCTTTACCCAACTTTTCGGCAAGACTCGATACATTTGGTTGATGGACGAATTAATGATGATTCATGAGCTGTCCTGGACTGGCCATAACGATAAAAAGCAATAATTTCAATCAAACCAAGTCCGAACCTATTCCATCAATCCGTCTAGGAACTGAAATAATAGGCTATTCAAATTCAGTTGTTAGCCTAAGCTTGACATTAGATTGCTGTTTGACCTACTGGGACCACTTATCTAAGGCCACAGCCAAGGTGTTTGCCGGCGAAACCAGTGGCCTCAGACACATGTGTTGCCAACCCAAACTCGAGGCATGATTGCCAAGACGCTCTTAATACCGCTGCTTACATACTGTGATATAGT
Organism: Macrocera vittata; assembly: GCA_024741295.1. Classification (NCBI taxonomy): domain Eukaryota; kingdom Metazoa; phylum Arthropoda; class Insecta; order Diptera; family Keroplatidae; genus Macrocera; species Macrocera vittata. The sequence continues at coordinate 6,113 of JANTEX010005118.1, forward strand.
TTATCTAAGGCCACAGCCAAGGTGTTTGCCGGCGAAACCAGTGGCCTCAGTGGTTTTCATCTCATTTTTAAGATGAAAACGCAAACATATCGTTAAGAAATTTGTACGTTTTTATTATTCTGTGTTTTTACGTCTTGTCTCGTACACCTTTTTCTGTAGACTGACTAGTTACAATTTTGATGGTGATTTTATGACAATTTTAATTGCATGTAAGTGTGTGTGTGTGTTTGTGTGTGATTTAAGGTTTTTCTGTCGAATACTGTCCAACATCTTCCCGGCCTTGAAATCGTCAAACCGATTTCAATTATCGGCCTCATCTTCGATTGTTGGAAGCAAAGCCAGTCTAGTAATGGCCCTCTTAAATATACCCGTGGCCGTTCTGATAGTGGCCACTCGAACTAGCCCATCCTTGCCCGGATGTATCTCGACGACACGACCCATCAACCATTTAAGAGGTGGCAAATTGTCGTCCTGTAACAAAACTAACGAGTTTAATTTTAAATTTTGTGATACCTCTGTCCACTTTTGTCGGTCTTGCAGCTGGTGTATGTACTCCTTCACCCACCACTGCCAAAATTGCTGCTGGAGCCAGGCTATACGATGCCATCGTTTAAGCATGCCGATATTTTGGTCCGTGATGTTCGGTTCACGGGGAGCTGTCAGCGGACCGCCCACGAGGAAGTGGCCAGCGGTCAATGCATCGAAGTCGTCAGGGTTCGTTGAAAGGGGTAACAACGGCCGCGAATTCATAATGGCCTCTATTTGTACCATACACGTCGTGAGCTCTTCGAACGTCAAAGAGGCCAAAGCGAATTGCCTCTTCAGGTGAAATTTTGCCGCTCGTACTGCGGCCTCCCACAATCCGCCAAAGTGAGGCGATCGAGGTGGGATGGTGCACCAGTCAATGCCGTCGTTTGCGCACATCGTGGTGATCTCGTTTTGTGTTGACTGTTTCATGAACAATTCTTTTAGTTCACACAACTCATTGTTTGTCCCGACAAAGTTGGTGGCATTGTCGGTGTAAATTTGCCGAGGCAATCCTCCGGCCTCCGTTCTGAGGTCGCTCACAGCTTCAATGTGTACGGCCTTGGACCAAAAACAAATGAAAATTGCCGCATACGCCTTGGTCGGCCGCTTGCCGCGAATTTTATAGTGAATGTGGAATGGCCCCATAAAATCAATACCCACATTCGAGAACGGTCGGTCAGGATGCAGTCTGTCATATGGAAGGTTACCCATCAACTGTTTCAACAGTACTGGCTTTGTATGAGCGCATCTGAAGCATTTCCGAACAAGCCTTTTGACCAGCTCTTTGCCGTGAATAGGCCAAAACCTTTGCCGAATAGCGGCGAGCAACGATTGTGGACCGGCATGGAAATGTTTACGATGATAGTGGATAATCATCGCGCTTGTGAATGAGTGTGATTTCGGCAAAATCATTGGATGTTTGGCACTGTAAGGAATATCGGCCAATTGCAATCGGCCACCAACACGAATCACCTGATGTTCATCCAAAACCGGCTTTAACGAATGAATTGGGCTGCGACATTTCACTCGACCGTGTTTCGTCAAATCAGAAAGTTCTTGCTCAAAGTGTTCACGCTGAATGCATCTCACGCATGCAATGATTGCGGTGTCCATCTGATCTGCATTAATCGCTTCTGGTAAATCAAGCGGCGCTTCCGATATTTGCGCCCGAATCTTGTTCACAAATCGCTGACAGTAAGCAAAAATTTTGGTCCGTTGAACCACAAATCTGATTCGATCAGGTTACGAGAATTTACGCCGCGGGACGTTAGATCGGCTGGATTGTCCTCAGAGCGAATATGTGACCATTGGTCGATGGCAGACAATTCCTGAATGTTTGCCACTCTGTTGGCGACAAATGTCTTCCATCGATACGCTGGGGATGCAATCCACGCCAAAGTTACCGTGGAATCTGTCCAATAATAAATTTGTTTGATCGGATAGCACTCGATAATTCTGCTAACCAGTTCGGCCGTCAGCTGAGCTGCGCACAATTCAAGCTTTGGCAGCGTTATCGATTTTGTCGGCGCTACTCTTGACTTTGAGCATAATAACGCCATTTTGATATTACCGTGCCTGTCGGTGGATCGTACATAAACAGCAGAGCCGAAAGCCTTTTCTGATGCATCTGCGAACGCGTGCAACTGCATATCATTGGCATGTTCCAATAAAATGTGACGATCGAATTTGATTTTAGGCAGGAAGCATAATTGGTCACGAAACGTTAACCATTGATCTTGGAGTTCTTGGGATAAAGCATCATCCCAAGCCAAATTTAGTTTCCAAAGGTGTTGAAGGAAAATTTTCGCTGAAACGACGACTGGAGCTACAAGCCCCAAGGGATCGAAAACCTTCATCGTATCGGCCAAGATAGTTCGTTTGGTGATCCGTTTCGGCGGTTTTGTGTCGATTGCGATAATGAATTGGTCCGAAGTCGGCTCCCAAATGAGTCCGAGCGTTTTGACCGCATCATTATCACGAAATCGAAATCTTGGCACCAAATCTTCGGCCGGCAAATGGTTCAACAAACTATCGTGGTTGGCACACCACTTTTTCAGTTCGAAGCCTCCGCGCCGAAGCAACGCTATTAACTGCGATTGTAGTCGAATAATTTCTTGCAATGAATTACAGCCGGTCATTATGTCATCAACGTAGCAATCGCGTTTCACAATTTGACTCGCACCGGGATATTCATCTGTATAATCAGCTGCCAATTGATTAAGAGTTTGCGTCGCCAAAAACGGTGCAGCGGAAGTGCCATATGTGATTGTTTTCAGCCGGTATGTTTGCAACTCTTCATCCGGTTCGTTTCGCCAAACAATACATTGAAAATTTGTATCTTCAGCAGCCACTAGTATCTGCCGATACATCTTGGCTATGTCGGTAATAAAAACATAGCGCCAAAATCTAAATCTTAAAAGAATCGAAAAGATGTCCGACTGCACCGTCGGACCAACCATTAGCAGATCATTTAGTGAGTTACCTGACACTGATTTAGCGGATGCGTCGAAGACAACTCGCAGCCTGGTCGAACTGCTATCGGGTTTGAGTACGCAATGGTGCGGCAAGTAGTAGTTCTTTTCAGGAAGCATGGATGGATTGACTAGTTCCATGTGCCTGAGCCGCAAATAATCTTTGATGAATGCCGAATATTCGATTTTCAATTCGGGCTGCCTGAAGAACTTTCGTTCCAGATTCAGGAATCGTTGAGTCGCAATTGTTTGTGAATTGCCCAGTACGTTTGGGCTACGACGAAACGGCAGACGTACGGTGTATCTGCCTTCCTCGGTTCGAGACAAATTTTGATGAAAGTGTTGGACGCATTCCGATTCTTCGTCGCTTATTTTTGGCACGATTTTCGTCGCTTCCTCCCGCTCCCAAAATTGCTGGACTTGTTTGTCCAAAGGGACAAGTGCGTGATTTGCAACGCAACACGAAGTTTTCTCATGCATCGTTTTGGTTGATGTGGTTTTTCCAGACACAATCCAACCGAAGACAGTGTTTTGCAATAGAAGTTGATAGTCGGTTGTAGAAAATTGGCCAGTTTTCAACAGTGAAAAGAAATGCTCGGAGCCAATAAGTAAATCAATTTTTTGCGGTGAATTGAATTTTGGATCCGCCAATGGCATTTTCTCGGGGATTCCAATTTTTTGCACATCAATGAAACGATCTGGCTGATTGCCTGTTATTTGTGGCAAAATGTAAACCTCTATGGGCAACGAAAAGTCATTCAAACGAGCATTTATTGTCAAAAATGTCATATGCCTAGTTGTCGTTTCGATTCCACCAACGCCATAGAGTTCAAATTTTACATTTTTGCGTGCTAAGCGAAGTTGATTGGCCAGCCTTTCGGTTATAAAGTTCAACTGGGATGATGAATCAAGAAGCACACGGCACGGTAAGGCCTGACCCTGACCCTGATTTGTTCATGCCTGTTGCTAAAAATATGTAATCATCATTTGACTCACCGGACGGATTAATTGGCAACGCTGTTAGTGAGCATGAAGTCGATGAAGTTGATGAACGTTTCTTATCAGCTTGTCTGGCCGATGTATTTATAAATGCATGCATGTATGTATGCCAGGCTCTAAACATACATATATATGTGTGAATGGAGCATGAAAAGCCGATGCTTTTTATAAGAAAATTTTGAATAAAACACCGAATTTAAAAACGTTATAAAACGGATTTACATTAACTGCATCCAGGATTATTTGTTTTGCACGATAGGATCTATCACAATTTAATTTTCTACGCCACTGGGTATCCCTTTACGATGCCTTGTAAAAGAATCGGCAAATCTAACGAGTTCCAACAGCATATCAAACTTTCGAGTCTTTAATAAAATCAACTCAGCCAGATTAAGATTTGCTAAATGTGCGAATTTTTTAGTATGCTTACCCTGAATAGTATTGTGAGCCCTGTTGCACTTTTTGCACTTAAATTTTGATGTCTATACGTATATACATATAGGGTTGGATTCGTTAACGGAGTGTGCTAACTTACCTGAGGGAGATTTAAGTTTGGCAAAAAAATAGTTTTTTTTTCTTTATTTTTGGATCAAAAAGTGTCTTAACATTACATCATATTTATCATGCGGCATTGTAACAGGTCGCACAACGGCACAGACAACTTGGGCCTAATTGTTTATGCCAAAGGCAAAACTGTCTATGTATGGCAGATAAAATTCAACGATTCATATAGATACTGTTGAGGTATTATGTCTATTTTATGGTCGTGTTCGAGTGCGTTGTGCGTAGGCCAACGTAAAATATATATATATATATATATATATATACCTATATACATGTTTTTATAGAAATA
>JANTEX010005229.1:0-10961 GCA_024741295.1 Macrocera vittata
GATATAATGTGATTTTAAGATTTCAATGAGACTGCAATACAATTAAAAGATTTCAAAGAGATTTTAATAGCTCATAACATAGAATAAATAACTAATAGATGTCGCACAGAACCTACATTTTTGTAGACGATAAAAATTCAAACTCAAATTCAAAATGCCTTTGACTGTCGATCTATATACCTAACATATGCTATATAGTGTAATTGTATATAAACACACAGCGAAATATATAAATATAGATTTGTGCATCGCTTCGTGATTTTGTACGTTCGATTTTATATGGTTCTACAATTCTCTATATATAGTTTTATGACATACAATTAGAATATTTTGGAATAAAAGTAGAAACTATTGACGGACGATGATGGTATGAATGTGAAGTGTGGTTGTACCGTATTGTGCTAGTAATAATTATACTGATGCGTCGATAACCATTATGGTTAATTTTATTTTTACAATTATAGCATTGCATATTTCATTATTTTTTACTTTAGGTATACAGGTAGGTAATAAGATTTAATTATTAAATTTTAAACGTATTTTTTTCCACTTGTATAGTGAACAGAAAAAATATTGTAAAGATTATATTTATGAATAATAGTTTTTATTTCATTAAGCTCAAAGCAAAAATATATAACAAAATCTTAAACATTAATAATACAAAACTATTTAAAAGACATATTTTTTTGTATAAAATCATTAAAGTCACTTGCTTCTATTTTCATGCAAAAATGTTGTCAGAGGCTTCAGTGTATCCAAATTCTATAAAACCAGAAACGAAAAAATCTCTATATTGCCAATTTAACAATCTTTAGCTTTTACATGTGCATTGCTCACTGATGACGTGTTTTTAATTAATGTTTTTTATTTTTTTATTTTCCATTAATTTTGCTTTAAAGTTTACTAATTAATTTACCGTAAAAATGGTAAATACTTGTTTTGTGAGTGGGTGCGGGAACACAAATAAGAAAAATCCGGAAAAACAATATTTTATATATCCAAAAAAAAGTAATTTATATTTGTGCTCGGATCATTTTCCTAAATCGTGTGTCGGTAAAAAAAAAATTAAAACGAAATGCTACCAAACTATTAAAGACATTTTGAATGCGAACAATATAGAAATACCGAATTATATTTATGTGGAAAAAAAACAAAAATTTGCATCAAAAAAATGTATTTTAGAACATTGCAGTTCATCAAATTTATCGAAACCAGTTGTTTCATTTTTTGAGTTTCCATCATCAAATTCAAATGAATATAAAAATTGGTATGAATCGTGTCTAAGTGATCGAATGAATTTGCCTGTGCGAAAATATTTATGTGAGAAACATTTCGACTCTACGTGTTTTTTAAGCAATAAACGTTTAAAAAAATTGGCTATACCGAATCGATGTTTAACGCCGACCAAAATTACATCCGAACCGCGCAATTCAGACAACGATGAAATATATAATTTTACAGACGACATGGATTTAAGAAATGAAGATTCATTTTCCTCAAGGTAAGCACATTTTCAACTAAATAAAATAAAGTGTACCAGTTTGAAAGTCGTTAAAGTATAAAAATTGTATACGATATTGTAACCGTTTAAGACAAAATTTCCTCTAAGTTTTTATTCGATCGGGCTCAAATTTTGGGTTGCGCATTTTTTTAGGTCGCTACAAATTTTTTGAAAACTGGAATCGAATCCGATATTTAGGAAAAAAATTGTAAAAAAGTCAGTTTTTTTAATGTAGGTGTTTGAGAGCCATCCCAAGTTTTTGTCCGATCGGGCTCAAATTTTAGGTTTCGCATTTTTTATGTCTCCACAACTTCTATGAAAACCAGAATTGAATCCGATAATTAGCGATAAAAATCTTCTAACAAAAGTCTTTTTTTTTAATATAGGTGTTTGAGAGGCACCCTTACCTTTTGTCGGATTGGGCTCAAAAACAATAGGGCTCCTCCTCTCATGGGACTACATATTCTGTGAAATTTTCATAACGATCCGTCAAACCGTTTGGCCTGTACTTTGCGGAAAATAAAACGTTGATAAGCGAGCGAGCGAGTGAGCGAGCGATCAAAAAACAATTTTTTTTTGCTGCAATCACCTTAAAACTTCGAAAACGCATTGTTAACGGATTTTGGGGGTACCTTAGTTTTTTCGAAAAAGTAGGCAAAACCAATACTTTAATACAAATCTATGTATATGGGAGTAAAACTAAAAAAAAAAAATTTGTAGTCTAAATTTCAATATTTGCAAGGTAAAAGTTGTACGAGTTTTTTTTTACCTTAAAATATTCGTAAAGTAATATACTTTTTTATAGTATTTTTTTTTAACATAACATTGATTTGATATTTAATGTAAAAAATGAATAAAATATTCTGCTACGCATTTCAGTTTGGTTTTCGTATATTTTGAAAACAAACATTGAAAAAGTGTAAATGTATTTCGTTCGTCGAAAAACAAACGATTTTTTTTTTAATTTTATTTCTTTAAGTGAAATATTGTATTTGAAATGAATTAATATGAAATAAAATTTATTTTTAAAACTGAAGAAATTGAAATCGATTTGAAAAATATTGACAGTACTGAAAACGGGAGTTAAATAAATAATAAAAGTAATAACAGTTAATAAGTTTGTATTGAATAAATTATATCTTAATATGCTTTATTTATTAATCGATTTAAAAGATGCAATTTAAAATAAGTATACGGTTTATCCAGATTTTGGGCATGGTCGGACCATGGACTCTTAGGGTCCTCAAACACCTGTGTGGAAAAAACGAGTTTTTTGTTAGATAAACTTTTTTGCTTACCATTTGATTTGATACAACTCTTCATAGATCTTCAACAACATTAAAATAATAATACCTTTTTTATTTTTAGATAAATCTGATATAGGGGAGCGCGGGAATCGAAAATCAAAATTTTGTTGATTTATAGGAAAATTTTTAGAGAATAATTTTTTGGACACATAGTGTACTAAGTACTCACAACGTATTTGGAAAATACACATTTACTCCATATACGCAAACTCAATATTTCTAGGAGATCCAACACCAAAGAATGGTTTCGGCATAATTTTAATTTTTTAAGCTTTTTGTGTTTATTGTCCAAATCGATTCAAATTTTCACAGATATTGAAAGTATTTCAAAAGTGCAACATACCAATTTTCGGACAAATCTGATATAGGGGCAGCGTTGCCATATTACAGATTTAATCTGTATTTTACAGATTTTTAGAGGGTATTACAGATATACAGATCTGTATTCAATTTATACAGATTTTTGGTATATCTTACAGATAATACAGATTTTTTCGTCCTAATTGTTTCAATCAATTGTCAAACAGAAATGCTGTTCTAACCTCTTTTGGTTTGACCCTTTAGTAACTGAGCACCAAATAACTTTTCATTGCGGTTAAGTGAAACGAACTCACTGTCTATTTGTGCTCACCTAATTGGAAAGAATACTTTGTTAGCAGAAACGCAATATATCTCCAAAGAAAAGCCCGAAGAAAATGGCATTCACTAAGCTACATTAGCTGTAGGAAGCGGAAAACCACTAACACCCCCTTGATTTTTAAATATCACCCTCCCTTCGTTTGAAAATTCTATATTCTATAAAATTTGTTAGGATACAGATTTTTGTTTCCAAATACATTTTTTTTGGCGTTATTACAGATTTTTGATGAAAAACATCTGGCAACACTGTATAGGGTAAAGTGGGCTCTCAAACTCCTATTTGCGAAATAAACAGTTTTTGTTAGAAAAACTTTTTTGTTTATGATTCAATTCGACTCAAATCTAAAATAAATAGTGGCGAGCCTAAAAAAAAAGCACCGCAAATTTTCAATCAATCGGACCTCTGCGTCCCCTATAAGCTAAATTTAAGTATATGAAAAAAGCAAAAAATGGTCATTCTGGTATGAAAATCGGTATTTAGGTGTGTTTTGAGTTTTTGAGACGAATGTGAAAGCTATGTGGAAGATTCATGTGACTTAGTGGAACCATCCTGCCGTACAGGATGCTTTAGCAACCCTTATTTTATTGTGATAGTTAAATTATGATTTAGAGAATTTTTATTCAATTTACAGCCTTTATTTGGACAATAAAGAGAGCATTGCAACGGAAAATTTTGAAAACTATGCGTCAACTGAAGTCAATACTAATTTTTTTGTATCAAATCCAATTTTGAAAAAGCCAAAGTTGAAATTTGATTACTCTTACAGATCGTCTGTTTCGAAAATAAATATTAATATAACAAAGATAACCGACATTGCCAAACTGAAGTCACCACAACGTACTGATAACGTATGTACTGACTCCGAGTCTTATGTATGCAATCGATGCCTGAAAAATGAAAAAAATTCAAAATTTTATGAAAAAAGATGTCGTAATTCAGAAACGAAATATAAATTACTAAAATTAAAATATATAAAATTGCTTAAAAGTAACACATACTTAAGAGTCAAATCCAAAGTGACAAAACAACAACGAAAAAGTGAAAAAAAAAAATGGACAATATAATAGATAGTATTGATGTTGACAAGAATGCGAAAACTCTTGCGAAACTAATTCTGACAAATCATATTGGTGAATACACAAAAGATCAAAGAGAATTGGCTTTGAATATGCATTATAAGTCGAATTCAACGTATTCGTTTTTAAGAGATAGATTGCACTTAAATCTACCATCTAAAAGCTCAATTTATAGATGGACACCAATTAAACATTTGTCATCAGGTTTTAATGACGACATTATATCAGTTTTGAAAGAAAAAATCAAGTCATGTAGTGTCCGTGAAAAGAGTGTATCGCTAGTACTGGATGCTGTTTCGATTCGTCAAGAACTAAAATATAATGAATATTTGGATAAAGTAATTGGCTTCGAAGACTATAGAGAAAATAATGGAAAACCAGAAATTGCCAAAGAAATGCTAGTCTTTATGATACGTGGCGACTTTTCAAGCTGGAAATCCGTTGTAAGCTATTTTCCTTCGAAAAATGCAATCACTGGTGAATCGCTCAAATCGCTGATTTTAAAGAATATTGATGTCTTAACCGGAATTGGATTTAAGGTAAGATGTGTCATTTCCGATCAAGGCAGCGGCAATCGAAGCGCGTTTAATCAACTACAAGTTAGTAAAAACAAACCATATTTTTACTACGACGACCGAAAGATATACGTTCTGTATGATATTTGTCATTTAATAAAAAGTGCCAGAAATTCTTTATTGAAAAGCGAACTGAACACATCCGACGGTATTGCCAGTTGGGGTATAATTAAAGAACTACATAATTTTGACCGCCAAAATACTACAAAAATGTGTCCTCGGCTGACCGATAAACATGTGGTTATGAATTCATTTGAAAAAATGAATGTAAGTCTAGCCACACAAGTTCTAAGCCACAGCTGTGCGGCAGCTATAAAAACGCTGGACCAGAAAAATATGTTTAGTGACGGTTTAAAGATGAAATCATTACCTACTGCAAAGTTTTTGGAGACAATGGACAACATTTTCGATTGCATGAATAGCAAATTTGAATTTGATAACCGCAAAAAATTAAAGTCGGCTTTGCAGAGAGGTAACGAAGTCTACCGCTATTTAAAAGAGATCATCCCCTACATAGAAGGACTACAATCAATGACTAAGGTAAGATGTGCAAAAAAAACATAACTATTATAATTTTTATTAGAGAAAATTATTTTTCGCGTCGGCCTGTATGGATTTATTATTTCTTGTACTATTTGAAAGTTTTATACCGAATTTCCAGCGTAATTGTTTTGTCGAAAACTATCTATCATATATATAGTAGAAATGTCAAAATAAGGATTATTTTTCCAACGTATATTATTTTGTTTTGATTATAACTATATAAATACGATGAAAAAACTTTAAAAAAGTCAGAATATTTTTCTAAAAATTACATTATCAAAGAGACCATAATCAAGTATTCATTCCATAAAAATTTCAACTCTGTATCGGTAGATACAGTATTACGATCGTGGCATCTAGTTTTGTGCCTTTTTCGGCGGTACTTTGCATAGCAAAAGCATTTTTGCCACCGCACGTCACTGTTCTGCTGCCATTTATATTTTTTTTTCGATTTTTTATTAAAGCTGCCATTTATTCAAAATATTTTTTTATTTAATCATATAGAATTTTTTTTAGAAAATATTTTTTGTCCATCTAGCTAGTTCTTAATAGATTATTAATTTGCATCGAATAGATAAAAATATAAAATGATGTTTAATTCAAATATATACATACATGCATATATAAATTTATTTTTAGTTAGATATAAAATATAAAATTAATTTTTATTTTGTGCACATATTCTCTGTCTGAACATATATTTATACATATATACATAGGTATATTGGATCGACGGGCTTGTACAAAGTATAAACGGTATTTTACAGCTATCAGATGACATGTTCGATGATAACGAACTAAACGTACATTTCATTCTGACATCCAAAAAAAACTCGGACTGCATTGAAAATTTTTTTTCGTTAGTAAGAGGCTACAACGGCTTCAACCGCAATCCCTCCGTACAAGAGTTCAATAACATGATAGGACGAATGATGTCAATGAAACTGCTTGGATATGCGTCAACATTATCAAACTGCGAACCGGACGACGACGAGTATATACGGCACGCCGTTATAATGAATTTTGGGGATAGTAATGATAATGATAAACATCAGACCGATGATCACTGTTTCGAAGATTATATATCAAAAGTTAAAAACATCAACAACACCGAAAATTCCAATTCATTGTCGCAAGATTTATTTCAACTTCAAGACGTGTCTCTGCGGTACTACGTAGGATACGCTTTATTTAAATTATTTAAAAAAATATCATGTGAAATGTGCAAAGGAAATATGATTTCCAAAAACAGTGATTTAGTAGACCCATCAGAGAGTCTAATCAAATTTAAAAATTATGACACTAGTGAAAACCATCTAGTTGCACCATCAGATTCGTTTTTTGATTTAGCCAATTTACATTTACAGATCTTTACGAATTTTGTAAATTTAAATATGGGCGCCGACAAAATTAAGGAAACAATAATAAAACTATGCATCGATGCTTCCAATAACGACCGAAGTTTTAATGGTTGGTTCAATAAAGATGCAGGGGACTGTATGTATCACCACAAAAAATTCCTTGAATTTTTTATATTAGTTCTTTTACGAAAAACGTGCACGTGGAAAGTTGGAAGTAAAGCAATTTCAAAGGGTGAAAACGATGTTAAATCCGAAAAAATTAAATCGAACAATCCGAAATTAAAAATATTAAATGCGTAAATAAACTTTTGAAAACATAAATATGCATTTTTATTGAAACTTTTTTCTTAACACATGAGCAATGCACATAATAACACGCAGTAATAAGAAGGTAAGTACATATATAAAAAAAAACTAAACACCGGAAGTCTAGTACCAAATAGAGGAACCTCTAAATGTCAGAGGGTCCAAAATATCACTTCTTACAAAATATAAAAGTATATTAAAATCGATTAAGTTGTTCAATAGATATATTTTATGATTTTTGCATTTTTATCATATATGTATGTACATATATTAAAATAAATTAAAGTTCCTAAAAATATCGATTTTTTTGGTTTTTAAAAATATTTCTATAATATAATTTACACAAAATATGTATTACTTTTTTAGTAAAGTAAAATTTTTAGTAAAATTAGTGTAAGTATCTTACGTTTATTATTATTGTTATTAAAGTACAATTTTTAGTAAAATTAGTGCAAGTATCTTAGGTTTATTATTATTGTTGTTTGGTTGTATATATATCCTATAACAGTTCTTATTACTAAAATTTTAAAAAAGTCTCCCGGCATATCTCGGATTTTCCCGGAATTTCTTCTGTATGTCCCGCGAAATTTCTCAAGTAGTTTCCCCTCGCCGAAAACTCATACGTATACATACATACTCTGTAAAAATTTCATGACGATACATTGAGCCGTTTGGTCTTATCGTGATGACAAAATTTGTCTTATTCTTGTCAAAAACTAACTTTGGTGTTGAAATATTGAATTTAGACAAATCATGTTTTATTGAAAAAAGGAATAAGTATTTCATAAATTTTGTGTTTAAAAAGTCATCCCTTAAAAAGATTTTAAACTGTTTTGGTTTTTTTTTTGTTAAATAACTGTCGTTATACTGGAGCCCACCTTTGTGTTCATCCGATCATTCTAAAATTTTGCAGTGAAAATGTGAATCAAATCGAGTCGAAAACAAAATAATATTTCTAACAAAATCTTGTTTTTCATCACTTTTCATGATTTTGCACTTGTAGGAACTGGGGGACCCGATTGATCTAAAATTGAAATTATTATTACTTTTTTAGCGATCTTAATTATCTGTGAAGATTTCGATCAAATCACTCTCCCCTATGTCAGATTCGTCTGAAAATTAGTTTGTTGCACTTTTGGAATACATTTGAATATCTGTGAAAATTTGAATCAATTTGGATAATAAACGCAAAAAGATAAAAAAAATAATTCTGACGAAACCATTCTTTGGTGAATCTCCTAGTAATATTGAGTTTACAGGTTTGGGGTATATGGAGCTAACATCAAGAAATCACTCCTCAAAAAGTTGTTATAAAAAAACTACATTTTTGCAAATGTTCCTATAATAAACAAAATTTGGACTTTCGATTCCCGCGCTCCCCTATTTCTGATTCGTCTGAAAATTAAAACAAAACAATATTTTACATATAATTAAATGATGACAAAAAAGTTTTTCTAACAGAACATTTTTTTTTTCAAAATTTCTAATGTGTGCGAAGAACCAAACAAGCCTTTGTCCGATCGTGCCCGAAAACAATAAAACCCCAGGACCACAGAGGACTGCACATTCTGTAAAAAAAAATCATGATGATATGTTGACTTAACATTGTTGCTTAAGACAACACCCTTCTGCAATTATCGTGACCACAAAATATTGCTTACGATTCGAAAAAAAAGTTTCGCTCGAATCTTCTTAAAAACCCTAAAAACACATTTAAACGTAGTTTGGGGTATGTTAGTTTTTAGAAAAAAACAAAATTATATTTAATATTAATTTTAATTCAATTTGCATTAAATTGTCGACACAAAATAGATTCCGAAAAATGTCGGTAAGAAATATAGAAGTTTATTCAAATAAAACTTATAATATTATTATTGATCCGGCTAAAAAATCCAAACTATTTAACTAAAAAAATTAAATTGGACGTTTCGTGCCAGGGGCTAAAAGTTTGTAGTATTAATAAGGACAAAAATATACAAAGTACATGTACCTATATGTATGTTTTATAAACAATAATAAGAAAAAAAACAACAAAAATTAACAAACAATTTGCTCAATGAATTTGAAGACAGAATATTAATATCCATGCAATTTTATAGAATTAACGCACACCGGACAATCATATCTACATTAGTTTTCATTTTCATTCGAAATTCAAAAATATAAAACACTACAGTATATAAATAAATATTATATAGATATCGAACCATATAACCACGAAGCTTGTGGGAAAAAAAATATACACATATATTTCGCAGTGTGTTGATATACATAATAATAATACACTAAACAGCATGTATATTATACCATATAATATTAGGTATATATATCGACAGTCAAAGGCATTTTGAATTTGAGTTTGAATTTTTATCGTCTACAAAAACCCAGTTCACATGCGACATCTATTAGTTATTTATTCTATGGTGTTACGTATACAATAGGTACTGTACTTTTTAAGTATCAAAACCTAGAAACTTTATAAGTATCGATTGTTTTCAGGTATCATACTTTTTAGGTATCGGGATTTCATCGATACCTAATTACTAAAATCTATAGTAAAATCGGTAAAAAACAAATATTGGAAGTAAATATAAATTTGTTGACAATTACACTTACTGACTTACTGACTATCCATATATATTAGACACGAATCATACACTGCATAAAGCTAAACCGTAATAACTAAATGCTTCCTCATTTTTAAAATCAATATTATACATAATATCTTAAAATAATATTTTTTCTCATAATTATAATCATCGCACAAATTGTCACTAATATTATTATTTTATCTCCTTTTAAAGTACATCTAGGTAGGATCAACATTGTTGAGCTATCTGTGTTAGAAATATGTATACAACAAGTTGTTGTAATAATATATTTATATACTTACTCGTATACCTACTTGTTTATATTATATATAAGATCTGCAACAACTAAAAAGACTAAAACATCTAAAAATGTATACCTTTCAGAGTTTTAATACCTATTCTTTTATGTATATTATGTACAGCCATTTATTCACATTTTATCTAACTGTTTTTCCTATATAGCTCTATGAATGTATAGACAACACCAACGATGATCCTTTGGCACTCGGATGATAGGTACATATAAGGTATATAAATCGCTTATGTAAAAATAAACCGATATATACGTAAATATATCTTATATTCGCTTTATGGTTGAAGCATATGAAAGCTCTATTGATATGTATATAGTCAAGTTTCAAGACAAAATGTTTATAACATAACAATGATGATAATATAATAGCTATTCAAAATAGTCTACTGTCTAGCTTTGGCTAGTACAATAAAGCTATATATACTTTAGGCTAGTCGGTTGTTCACATTTTAAGCCAAAAACAAAGGAATGTTTTCATATATGTTTTCTATTGCATATTAACATTCATGCCAGGTTTAACTTGTTATTACAGAAAAGACAGGTAAATCGATTCGTGCTAAATATGTTGTATCAACATTATTATGATAATTTGAATTTTTTAAATGATTGATGAATATTGCCAAAAACCGGCCTATTCAAAAATACTTTGTCGTTACATTTTGTGTGTATACATTAGAGATGTCAACGGGAATTTGAGTAGCTTCCCGGTTTTTTGAGTAGATCTGATTGTAAATTTAGAGTTTTAAAG
>JANTEX010005340.1:0-10960 GCA_024741295.1 Macrocera vittata
ATTTCTGTGAACATTGCAGAGACATGTGTTTATGTAGAAACATGTGCCCGTAGCAGAAACAACTGGTTTGACGGGGTAGGATCTAAATATTAAGGCTGTTTATTGTCCCATCATTAGCTCGAATATACCTTGGTGTGGAATTTCGGAAGACGTTTTCTGTTGCTCCGCAAATCTTTAGCGAATTAGCCGATATCGATCCATTGGCTCCCCATCTAGGCCATATCGATCGAAAACGTCTGCAGGACATTGTCGAAGGGCGGAGCCAATAAAACAGAGATTTAATCGTTGTACAAAAGATTATTGATTTAGGATTGAAGCGGATGCGATCAATGAATGTCATCGAGAAAAGCAACAGTTCATGGTGTTCTCCGGTCGTGATCGTTAAGAAGTCGAATGGTAAAGCCCACTTATGTCTGGATGTACGCAAACTGAATGCTGTAACGAAAAATGATGCTTATTCAATTCGCCCAATTGTCGAAGGCCTTTTGAGTCGTTTGACCGATACCATATATATATTCAGTATCGATCTGAAGGATGCTTTTTTGCAAATAGAATTGGACGAGGCATCGAAAGAGAAGACCGCATTCAGTGTGCCCGAACATCCTTTGTATCAATTTCGGGTGATGGCATTCGGTCTCTGCAACGCACATCAACGGCTTTGTCGATTAATGGACAAGGTGATTCCGAACGAAACTCGCCACCCGAATTTTGTGTACATTGAAGACTTGTTGATCGTAGCCCCCGATTTTGTCGAAAGTAGACAAAAAGGTGACAATAAACGTGAAAAAGAGCAAGTTCTGTCTTCGAGAGATCAAATATCTTGGGTACATTGTCGGACACGGGTGCTTAAAAACGGATCCCGAGTAGGTAACCGCCATCGCCGATTATCCACCACCAACGACAGTAAAGTAGGTTAGACGATTCCTCGGCATGGCTGGCTGGTATAGACGGTTTCTTGATAATAATGCTGATACTCTAACCAATCTTTTAGAAATTAATCGAAGATTTGTAATCCAATGCCTTCGAATAAAAGAAAATGCCGATCTACAGGTTGTGGATAGCAGGGTCTACAAGAAACAACTAAGCAAATCGATCGACGGCATAAAATGCGTATTGGCATGGGAACTCTGCGTGCCGAACGAATAGATTGAAAAATTGATCGAAAATGCTTCGGCGTCGGTATTACTGGTCACGTATGGGCCAAACAGTGCATCCGTACGTAACCACGTGCCAAGTGAGCAAATTGATCAAAGCCCTAAACTTCACACTACGGCCGCCAATGGGCGCTCAGTTTGTCGTTGATCGTCCGTGGCAACGTTTGCACACGGATCTCATCGGTCCTAATAGTAATAGTAGTCACGACATACCTCGAAAACGATGTATTTCATACGTTTGGTGTACCGTGCATTCGGACAATGGCCCGAAATATGTCTCGCGGGAGTTTAAGGGCCATTTGTCAAAATTAGCAGCATACGCAGTATACACTCCACAGTCCAATGCCTGCGACAGGTTCAATCGGACCATACTAGCGAAAATTCGGGCCTATATAAGGGAGGACCATAGGAAATGGGATGCCACTATTGGAGAAGTTACCAGCGTTAGGCGGTCTATTCGCCACATTACTTGGTCCTCGGCCAGCACGCGATAGAACACGCTTCCGAGTCCCGGTTGCTACGGCAATTGCCCGGATTGCTTAAAATCTCTAAGTCGCCCAAAAACGAAACGCCCGGCCCTATAACCTTCGAAGTAGGGTTCACGGATTTTTTCCTGTGCAGAAGGCACTTCGAAGCAACTTTACGTTAAGCAACATGGCGAATCATAATAATGTCAAACTTGCTCCGAAATTTCTGCCTTTTCGAATTATAAGGAAAATCGGTTACTCTCATTATGAAATCAGCGACAAAGGTGGTAGAAGCCTGTAGGCGGGTTGACAGTGAGAGCATGATTTCTCAGGGTATGGGTCGTCCCCAGGTGTGGGGACGAAACGTACACTGACAGGTTTCAGCCTGAATGCTCGATTCTTTTCCAGATACCTAGTCAGAACTCATCACTTGGGACATATAGACCAGATACCTGCTATCTAACGAATCGAAAATGCGCATCACCGCTGTAGCATTATCGTACTAAAAATCCGGTCCATCGTCAACCGTACACACACAATCACACATACCTTACATTACATTCAATCGAAATCCTTCAAACAGTACACTGACGATAAACCTTTCTTTAGCCGCATGGTCCTCGATCCATTAAAGAGCAAGTGCTGTGGTTTAATTTATGTTAAATTATTTTTCTGTAATTTCTAACAAGAAAATTTGGTGTGAAAATTGTGCAAGCGTCGGTTCGGTGGTACAAAGGTCATCCAGGTTAGTGTGCATTGTTAATTGCGATTTGTTCAAAAAAAAATTATGTGCGCTTTAATTCAAAAAATGTTTATCGAAAATACATAAATTCTCTATCGATAAAACTAAATTGGCTGTTTGAATTTAAAATTGAGCATTTATTGAACCAAAATTTAATCTACAAAAATTTATATTCTACATTCAACAACATACATTTACACACATATCAGTAACAGCTGATCCAGTTAATTTATAGTTCAATATATATATACACATTACAAAGTGCACTTAGTCATTTGTGTAATATCAAAGCATTATTATCACAATCATACAAAATTTAATTCACACACACAAAAACAATCCAAAAAAAAAAAAATTGCGCGCAAAAGTCTCCAATCATTTCACGCATATACATTTGCTGAGCCATTTTACTTAAAACACTACATATACATGAAGCAAAGACAAGGGGCTATTCCATTGTAATAAAAATACATAAAGTTACACCGTGTTTTTATTTGTTTTATTATCGTCACATATGTGTGTGAAATCGTACTCAATCACATATATAGTAACGAAAAGGCAATTCCATCGTAAGGTCTATTTTTATTTTAGCTGTTTTTAAATTAATTAAAGCTTTTGTAAATCAAAACATCTGAAATCACAAACGACTCTTCGACTCTTATTCTTTTCTTAACAATCAAAATGGCGGCACCGTTGTCAGGAGAAGCACTGAATTCACTGATTGAATTACAGACAATATTAGGAAAGCGGATCAACGGTAACTACGAAAATTTAGGAAAAACACCCATAGACAAGCGCACAAAGCCGTTTATTAAAAATAAACTTAAAGAATGTGAAAACAATTGGGAAAAATTCGATAATGATCACCGTGTTATTTTTTTGTCCATGTCATCGAGCGAACGTAAGGGAAACGCGTATATTTCCAGCAATTTTTATGATGAAGTGCGTGAAATTAAAAACAAATTTGAAGTGAAAGCCGAAACGTGGCTAGAAGAGATTGAGCTACAGAGATCAGCAGCAGCAACAACATCAAACGCTACTACTTCCGAAACGCTAAACAGAAGTCTCAATTTGGCACAATTCACAGAATCGTCCAATGCATTGAAACTACCACCGATCGATATCGAAGCATTTTCGGGCGATTATCACAAGTGGACTGCGTTCAAAAGTTTATTTACGAATTTAATTCATGATAAAGCAGAGATAACACCGGTCGAAAAATTGTACCATTTGCTGCATCGACTTAAAGGCGAACCCAAACGAATCATCAGCCACTACAGCCTAACGTCGGAAAATTACGCAGTCGCCTGGGATGCAATAAAAAGTAGATATGACAACAAGCGTATTTTAGTTAACACTGAATTAAAATTGTTACTCAATCAAACAACAATTACATGCGAGTCCGCCAATCAACTCAAATTGCTTTTAGATCAAACAAACGAATGTTTGAATGCTTTGAAAAATCTAGAAATCGAATACAACCCAAATTCGCGCCAGAATTCAAATGTATACAATCAATCTAACCGCTCGTACAATCAAAATAGCAGTGAAAATCGTTCGTCAAATTTCAAAACATCGCATCATTCACAATTCCAAAACAACCGAAATAGTTTTGTAGCCGATGTCGAGCATGTGTGCCCAATCTGCCAAAATGATCACAACATTTTCAATTGCAAAGATTTTACCAGCACAAAAATATCGCGCGACGTAAAGCAGCTGTGTCATCGCTCGATTTGTGCACAAACTGTTTGGGAAAACACAGCACCGATACATGTAGCAGTGCGAGAAGATGAAAAGAATGTATGTCAGACAACAAGTTCTCATTTTGTTGAAGAAGCATCGGTATCATCGCAAGTCTTGCTAGCAACTGCAGTCATTCCAGTATTGTCAAAAAATGGTGATCAACACTTATTGAGATGCTTTGCTTGATCAAGGCAGTCAATCATCGTTTATTACTGAAGCCGCTTCGCAACTGCTACGACTCAAAAAGACACCTATAGTCGTCACTATCACCGGCATAGCATCAACAAAACCCGAAACGTCCAAACATCTTGTTACCGTTAACATAAAATCACGATACGACGAAAATTTCGAAACACCGGTTGAAGCACTTGTCTTGTCGAAAATCACCGGAAATCTTCCATCATCATTCATATCGGCCAACAACGACTGGGAGCATTTATCCGGACTATTCTTAGCCGATCCGCAATACGGCAGGCCAAACAAAATCGACATGTTGCTGGGAGCTGATATTTATAGCAAAATTTTGATCAACGGTTTAAAGAAAGGCCCTCTAGGTTCACCAATTGCTCAGCAAACCAAATTGGGTTGGATCATTTCGGGTCAAGTGTGGAACAATCAAAATCATCATTCGAATCGACAGGTGCAATCGCTTCATCTTCGTACGGACATCGACAGGGTGCTAACAAAGTTCTGGGAAATTGAAGAAATGCCAACAAGCCGAGCATTCACACAAGATGAAACCGAATGCGAACGAATTTTTGCGGAGACTCATCGTAGAGACGAATCAGGTCGCTTCGTAGTTGCTCTACCGTTTAAACAAGACAGGAGTCAATTGGGCAAATCGAAGTACAGAGCGATGCAACGAT
Organism: Macrocera vittata; assembly: GCA_024741295.1. NCBI lineage: Eukaryota > Metazoa > Arthropoda > Insecta > Diptera > Keroplatidae > Macrocera > Macrocera vittata. The sequence continues at coordinate 4,973 of JANTEX010005340.1, forward strand.
TTTCTCAACTCAAATCCAAGTTCGACAAAAATCAATCGTACAGAGTGCAATACACGGCGGTCATCGACGAATATTTAAGTTTGGATCACATGAAAAAATCGTCGTCATCATCAATCGACTGTGAATCGTATTATCTTCCGCACCACGCCGTGATAAAAGAGAGTAGTACGACAACGAAAATGCGTGTAGTCTTCGATGCATCAGCCAAAACAACGTCTGGACAATCGCTAAACGATCAACTTTTAGTCGGCCCAACGATACAGCAGGATTTAGCATCGATTTTATTAAGATGGCGAACGCATAAAATCATTTTGTCAGCCGACACCACGAAAATGTACAGGCAAATATGGATACGTGAAGAAGACAGGCGCTATCACAAAGTTTTATGGCAAAATCACGATTCAATGTGCATCGACGAATACGAATTGCAAACAGTCACGTTTGGAACCGCACCTGCAGCATATTTGGCAATCAAATCGCTACAGCAGCTAGCACATTATGAAAGTGTCAAGTACCCGAAAGCATCAGAAGTCATAATGCGCGATTTCTACGTAGATGATCTGCTCACAGGAGCTGATACACCAGATGAAGTAATTCGTTTGCAGAATGATATATCGAATTTGTTGGCGGCTGGTGGATTCGAACTACGAAAGTGGATATCGAACGATGATACAATCATTCAACAAATACCGTCCGAATATCGTGAAATCGCATTCCCATTGTCATTCGATGACGATAACACAACAAAAACGCTCGGCATGCACTACCACCCTGCAATCGACGCATTTCAATTTAAAGTTCGAGTTCAAGTGAACGAATCGCCTACAAAATGAACGCTGCTATCCGATACTGCTCGCCTATTTGATCCGTTAGGATGGTTGGCACCGGTCATTATAAAAGCAAAAATCCTATTGCAACGTGTTTGGCAAGCAGGGTATGATTGGGACCATAAATTGACAGGCAGAATTAAAGATGAATGGTTACAGTACAAAAATGAATTACATCATTTAGAAGATGTACGCATCCCACGATGGTTCGCAAAAGAAAAACAAAATAGTACGGTTCAATTACATGGCTTTTGTGATGCTTCTGAAAGTGCATATGCTGCAGTCGTATACATTCGCATCATAAGTTCTCAGCAACAGTCAAACGTCACTATGGTGTCGTCGAAAACCAAGGTTGCACCATTGCAAATTATATCGTTGCCTCGATTGGAGCTGTGTGGAGCAGGTTTATTGGCAAAATTATTGACATTTGTTAAAGCAGCCTTGATGTGTGAAATCGATGAAGTTTTCGCATGGACAGATTCTGAAATCGTTCTTGCGTGGTTACGTGGCAATCCGTCAAGATGGAAAACGTTCGTTGCTAATCGTGTCACAAAGATAATGGAACACACAAACATCAGTCAGTGGCATCACATTGCATCCAAACAGAATCTTGCAGATTGTGCATCGAGGGGAATTTATCCAGCCGAATTGAAAGATCATTCGTTGTGGTGGTCTGGGCTCAGATGACTGCGAGATTTTGATTCTAAAAAAACTACACATGCTGAGTTCGACGCATCGCTGGAATTAAAGTCGAGAACAATCGTCGCACAGCACATATGTACAGACATATCATTTTTAAATCAGTATTCATCGTTGTCAAAATTGCTTCGTATAACGGCAAAATTATGTCGATTCATGCACAACTGTCGTAATCCATCGATGAAACGAATCGGTTTGTTGTCAGCCATCGAATACCGTGACGCAATGGACACATGCATCAAAATCGTCCAGCAAAATGAATTTAACACCGATATCCGAAGAATTCAATCCGACGGTCAATGTCTATCGAAAGGCAAATTGCTACCGTTCAATCCGTTTATCGACCGAAATGGCATTTTAAGAATTGGTGGTCGATTAAAGAACGCAAATTTGTCATTTGAGCAAAAACATCAGGTCATAATCCCAGCCGGTACGCACTTTGCAAAACTGATCATCAACGATGCTCATATTCGTTCTCAACATGGTGGCACACAGATTACATTATCGACCATTCGCAGCAAATTTTGGATTATTAATGCACGTAACGCTGTCAAAAAATTCGTCCACGACTGTATAACTTGCCATCGATATCGCAAAGCATCGAACGAACAACTGATGGGATCCCTACCAGAAGCTCGATTACAAACCGATAGAGCATTTCAGCGAACTGGAGTAGATTATTGCGGGCCATTCAACATAAAGGCGTCAAGGCTTCGTGGCACCCGAATATACAAAGGCTAAATTTCCGTTTTTGCATGTTAATCAACAAAGGCCGTGCACATTCAGGTCGTTTCAGAGTTGTCGACGGAAGCTTTTATGGCAGCATTCAATCGTTTCGTCGGTCGTAGAGGTTTACCATCTGATATGTACTCTGACAATGGTACACATTTCGTCGGCGCTGATAAAGAGATACATCGAATGGTCAAAAAGGAAACCGATTTCAATCAAATATATTCCAGTGTTTCTAAAAGAGGTATAAAGTGGCATTTCATACCGCCGAGAAGTCCGCACTTCGGTGGACTCTGGGAAGCGGCCATCAAATCGTTCAAAAAGCATCTGTGTCGCATAATGGGAACAACAGCACTCACGTTTGAGGAATTTTCCACCGTGGCAATAAATATTGAATCAGTTCTCAATTCTCGACCATTAACACCGATATCGGACGATCCTGATGATTTTTCACCACTTACACCGGGACATTTCTTAATCGGCAGTGAGCTTCTCGCAGCACCATCGCATAACATGTTAACACAAAACATTAATGGTTTGACACCTTGGAAGCTGTTAAGAAAGTTACATCAAGACTTTTGGAATTGTTGGCGTAATGAATATCTGAACACTCTGCAGAAAAGAAGCAAATGGACAAAAAAGAATCAAGAGTCGAAAGTCGGTGATTCGGTCTTGTTGAAAGAAGACAATTTGCCACCTAACAATTGGCCCCTTGCCCGTATTGTCAATGTGTTCCCGGGAGAGGACGGTCACGTACGTGTCGTCAAGATCAAAACTCCGTCTGGAAGTCTGTTCAAAAGATCGATTACAAAAATACACCCATTGCCGATCGATTCAGATGACAAAGATGATACGCCACCGAACCCAAAATAATTTAAACAAAGACAGTAAGAATTAAACAGACAACGACACTCAGCACATCCCGCGGGGTCGACCCGGTGTGTTTGGGCCTCGCGTTGCCTCAAATTTGTTTATATAAAAAAAATCAAGTCGCACAATTTAATTCGCTTGCACAAATGTTAACGTAGAGTCCGTAACACAAATTCGCAATAATGATTCACGTACCAGCATCAAAATCATCATATCCTGTTTGGCTGAGATTCATCGGTCCATTCAAGTATTGGATGGACACCTATATCACAGTACAGTATCCAAATTTAGTTCTTGTCGTTCATGTTTGAATCATATTCAAAGGTTTTTTGTTCTGTTTTTACTTGTACGTTGCAGTTGTCTTAAATAACACTGGTTCATTTAATATTTTATATGGAAATTCTGTGAACAACATGCAGTGACAATCGCCCAATTTGGCAATAACTAGCAGTAATCCAGTATATACAAATGAAAATGTATTCAAATAATTTGTTTGTAGACCCAGTAGAATGTAATCTAACTAGATGGGACACTATACGCAGATTTGCTACTAGATGACTACTAATAATTGCTAAAGTGGGCGATCGTTATTGTTTGTTGTTCTCCCAATTTCCATATAAGATATTCTATGAACAATTGTTAAAAATAAAAACTTTGTACAACCTGTAAAATCTAATGCACGTAACTACTAGATGGGACACTATGAAAAGTTTTACTACTAGTTATTGCCAAAGTGGGCGATTGTCACTGCATTTTGTTTAGAGAATTTCCATATAAAATATTGAATGAACCATTATTAACAAATACCCATTTCGTCTATGTAGTGGTAAAAACTTTTAAAGTTAAGAAATGCCAGACTAAATTTGCATGTACTTTAATGTCACCATGGTGAAAAGCTCTAAAAAGTCTTATTATTATTGGTTCGTGATTATCTCCTATCTTATCATAAATATTTGGAGTTTCCCGAGAATATTATTACAAAATAGGTTGTTGATATATTTTGTGTGTGTTTGTGTCCCAAACTGCCAGTGGGTTTAGGCAACATATGACAATATAAATACTTATATAGGTACATAGCATTTTCTATTAATATACGAGCATATATACCCACCATACATTATGCAATTTATAAACTACGATACCCAAGTGGAAACACGAAAACTAAAATAACACGAATGGTATATACTACTTAACAGACTACGTATAGAAAACTTGCGAGTGTTTGTCTTAAAACTAAATGTTATCCGAAAATGGTTGACAAAACATAACTTTGGAAAACAACCAAAAACCATTAACCATGAAAATGTCCCAGTTTACCTCATAACTATATGCACAATTATGTTATATTGAATGGGATATATATATATATTCACTTTTGGTCTGTGTAAGTAGTTTGTGGTCTATAGAAAATTAGAAATCGTGTAGAATCTACCAGGTATGAGGTATGACCCATTTAACACTGGTAGAAATACTGTTTGAATATTTTGTTTAATATATCTTTGGAATTGGATTCGACGACAAAAACAAGAAAAACGTTTTATCGTCAGCAACGACCAAAATACTATGAAAATGACCAGACACGAACATAAATCGAAACTGACCAGTAAACGATTAAAAACAAGCGGGTCTGTTTTTGAAATGATCCAAAGTAAACACAAAAATTTCACAGAGATCAGAAATACTTAAAGGTGACCGGTTACACAGTGTAAAAATAATTCAGTTAATAGCCTGGGTAATTGTGGTCAAATATAGTTTATCTGATGAGAAACTGTAGCAAAACTAATGTTTGCTGGGAATTTTTTTCGGATTGCTTACGATTAAGGTTCTTCTATTTGCGGTATTTTGCTAGACCAGATTATAAATACTCTTAGATACCGAGTATATTTACAACCAAAAAGAATACCGTATAAATGTGATACTTTCAGATACATAAAAATCATATATTCAGATTTATCTTCCATATAATTTACTATAGAAACAAAATCGCCGATATTATGTATCCATTTTCCATTATTCATATCCATATATCTTTTACTGAATGCAGAGTGACAATAAATACTTATTATTTAGAATATCATAAACATATCCGTAAGCAAGGCTGTATAGTTTTACCATGTTCAGATTTTTTTTAATCTTTTTCCGACGGTCTAACATTGCTTTAAAATTCAATAACGATAGCCTTTAAATATCGCAACCTATTTCGGAGATTTTTTATACAATCATTCAGCCTAAATAAAAATCGATTTCGAATCGAAATTGAAATCATTTGGTATAATTATTATGATCAGACTAGAGAGGGAAAAGTTTCTAATGTGTACTATAAAACTGTTCTATAAGTTTAATACTGACAGGCAAAATACATGGAAATCGCTGTGGTTGCTTGACTGATAGCAAACTTTCTTATCGTTATTGTATAACGGTCCTCTAATTTTAACGTTGAACGAGTTGATTGACTTAACACAGAAACTATCAAAAAGAAAAAACTGATACCACACTTCAAAATACATCATTTCAAAATTTAATTAGAACTCCTATAAAGACTATATTCCTTAAGAACCTCGTGTTGACTACACGGTATAGTGATATGTAAGTAAATAGACATGCGAGGCTCTATGTCGGTGAACCCTTAAGTTCCTCGCTTTTTGGGAAGAAAATATGACAGATAATAGACAACAATAAAAAAAGGCTGCCTGTTGGACACTGTACTTATACTACTACTCTTTTGATAGAAGTTTTGCTCTTCTTTAAGAAGTTCTTTTAAGAAATATTATGCCATCTTGAAAAAGATCACACTAAAAATAAAATCTTGGTACGGTAACAGAACTTTCTGTCGATATACACCCAAAAGAATAACAGATTATTT
>JANTEX010005451.1:0-10960 GCA_024741295.1 Macrocera vittata
AAAGATGTACTCTATGGAGTTATTACTCAAACCGGAGGAGGCCGAGCGAGCAACGATGTGTAAACCGCTGTACAACATTTTTCAATTGAATAGGTTATAACGAAGACTGATTTTCGTCCAGGCGCCTATATATCTAGGTTCTCACCAAGTTTATCTCTGATAAAACTCTGCATTCATTGAGGTTCATGCTGAAATCCTGGATATCTAGAAAATGATGCATATTCAGTATTGTGATCGCCATGTAGGGCAATAAAGCAGCATACGAAGTCGATATGTGAATGATCGCCAAATGTAACACCGAACTATTTTGAGTTTCTTGAATTTCTATAGATTTTAATTATTTCGATATTCAATCTTCTCGGCCGACAGACTTTAGCACCAATTAAATTTGGCGGTACTTTTATAGAGAGGAATTCTAATGGAATCGAACTGACTGTCAATTGAGAGTTTGAGACATTTTATTGATTTTTAATTCTGCCCGCTTAGAAATACAACTGATTGATGGCGATCTGCTTTGATCGATTAGCTTTTTATTTCTAGCGTTCAAAACTGAATCACATTAATAACGGAGGTCCCTGTTAACATCGGCTATAATGAAGGCATATCGAAATTGTCCTCTGAATCCTAAATTTAATGTTGGCAATCCGCAACGGAAAATTGCGAACCGATGTCTCCTGAGAATGTGATTTCAAACGGGGGTTTTAATGAAAGAGCGGAATAATCGGTAACTACAGACAATTTTTTTTGAAGTTGACAATTCGATAGATAATTTATAGAAGCTACCAACACATATCATATCGTATTCGTCTGAGTGTGATATCTGGTATTCGATTTACTTTTACACAATATCCAATAATTATTTCAGTTGTTCATTTAATATAGAGGTATTTGAGTATCATTAAGGTTACCAAAGAAATGTAATAAAGTATCTTCATAGTGTCCTGGAGATGTTATAAAGGATTTCAAAGCAAAATAATGAGGTGTCTCCTTTTGGTCCTGAAGATGTCATCAATGTTTCCAAAGCAAAATTATAAGGAATCTCCATGTGTCCTCAAGATATCATCCAGGTTTTGAAAGGAAAATAGTGAGGTGTCTGTATAATGCCCATAAGATGTGATTAACGTTTCTAAGCCATATAATAAGGTTTCTTGATTTGGTCTTGAAGGCGTCATCAAGGTGTCTAAAGCAAAACAACAAAATATCTCCATAGTGTCCTGGAGGTGTCATCGAGTTTTCACAAGCAAACTAATGAGGTGACTTTATTGTTTCATAAAGGTGTTAATTAGGTTTCTAAAGCCAACAATAACGTATCTCCTTAATGGCATGAAGGTGTCATTAAGGATTCATGAGCCAACTAATAAAGTGTTTCCATAGTGTCGTAAAGATGTCATCAAGGTTTCAAATGCAACTTTTCCTCATAAACCCGAAAGATTTGTGTAACAATAAGAGTAGTATAGAAGTTTTAGATATATTTAAGTAATAGAAGAAAAAGCAATCAATCAGTCACAGAAGGCAACAGTTGAGTAGCAGAAGTTTTGAGTGTCGTAATCGCCCAGTGCGCTTATTATAACAATACAGATTCCACCCTTAACTCTAAGATGTGTGCATCATTCAAACATTAAAGGTGACACATGCATAAGTTCCATGTAACTTGAAGTGCTTTCTATAAAGCGAAACAGATCCTTCACAGAACTCTTAAAAATGTTCATAGACTGAATATAGCAGTCGCCGATTTTTTTCTTCTCTTCCAGATTAGTGTATGATTTCCACAAAGGAAATGTTTCGAATTCTCCACCAGTTCGTCACGTCTAGCACACTGTGAATCCTGACTTGCACCCAAATTCTGATGTGCAGCTCTCAAAAAATCCATTCGGCTGCATTTTCATGGCATAAAAAACCGTCCTAACGGAGGATGTATTACAACAGTAAAAAAACAGTAGATGATTTCCTTTGACGATAGTCCCATAGTTCGTATAATTGCACTTCTACACTACAATTCCACTTAAACACTCTGTCATTAAAGTGTTCTTTCGAGTTTGTTGTCAAGAATTTCACCTAAATATGTAAAATGCATACTTCCAGTATCGAGTAGACTATCATTTGAAAACAATAGGAGTAAGGCAGAACACTTACTGTGAAAAATGTGATGAAGAAATTGAAACCTCTGAACATTTTCTTTGCGAATGTCTTGCCTACCTTTTGTCGAGATCTAAGTATCCTGGAGACGTCATAAAACAACCTCCGTATATCAGTAAGATATTAAGGACATTCTGTTCTTTGTTAAGAGCACAGAACGATTTGCGGATCCATACTAGATGGTTTGAGGTATTCGGTACACGAGGATTCATTGGAAAGGATCAACAGAAAGACCTATTTCAATGCACCAGCTGCTGATTGAGTTTAAGACTTGTCAGCAAAAATATGTATATGTTTTCCCAAAACGTTTTCTCCTTTCTCCCTGGTTCTCAATCTATGAGCCTATCCAACGTGTTTAAAACAAACCTAACCCCTTCAAGCTAATATACATATATTGAGTAAGTTTTCTGGCAATTTCTTGTTCTTTGGGCATTCTTCAAATTCATTTTCATCGGTTTTTTACGTCAATCCAACCGAATGCGGCCGGTTTACCGAAACAGTTTGTTTGATCAATACAAAAAAAAAATCGCCATTTGAAAGATATAACATACATCATTAGGATACACACTGTAAGCGTATTATAAACTCCTGTTTTGTGTTTCTTATAAGAATTTTAGAAAAAAAAAAAGCATAAACTACAATTAACAGAAAAACAACTTGTAGGGTTACTATCCAATCAAACTCAAAATTTACATTGTTTTGGATATTTTTTTTGTTGAAAAATAGAACTGAACCCGGTAGCCGATCAAAATTAATGGAACAAATATCGAGATTTTTTCAATATGGCTTTGAGAAGGTACACTTATTTCTGTTTGGTTTAATTCAAATTTTATTTAACTCAACCACTTCTGTAAAAACTAGAATTGAATGGAGAGGAATCGGAGAATGGAAATGGAGGCTCCCGAACAGCTAAATAAAAAACGAACTATGTTCAACGAACTTTTTTCTTAATTCTCGGATTCAGTTTTTACAGAGGTTGGACAGAAATAAAAAACTTCTCGCCACGACATTTGAGCAGGATTTGACAAAATGAAAGGGGAGGGCATGGTGCGTAAGTTGGAAGACCCGAAAAAAACGCATTACAAATTTTGAGTCTCATAGAACCTTATTGTAATTGCAATTTCTTTTTCTTGTTTTTTTGTAGTCATTTTTAATTCCTAATATTATTATGTATGTATACAACAGCAGTACAGTGCCGCACCAACTAAGCACCCTTTTTCTTTTACACTGATCAAATGACGCCCGGTATTTTCATTTGTATGCAGCATTTAAGTCGAAATAGACTACCTTTATCTCCAAATATTTTCTAAAAATCAGTTACAAAAGGCAAAGAATAATATAAATAAAGAGCTTTGCCAATTAATTTGCTATTATTAATTCGTATCTTAAGAATGTTGTTCAATTTTCGTAAAATGTTCCACTGAAAATACTCGGTGTGCTTAACTTTGAAATAAAGCCGATTTAGCATTCATTGGTTCAAAAAATATGTTTCTGACATTGTTGGAGTTAATATTACGGCATCATCATTATGTGAAAAAGGGGTCTTCCAAATTTTTGATTTTGTCTATAGCCTTAACAATCTTCAATTTTAACAATTGGAGATAAATTAATTCATCAGGCGTCATTTGATCAATACAAAAGATAAAACAGACAAATTACCTAAATGGCTGTGTTTATCGATAAGGTTGTTTACAATGCAAGGCGGTTCATATTGGTCAAATCAGAAGAACATTCAATGTGAACTCAGTACACATCAGACAAAATTCTAGTTCAATATACAGCAAAACTATTTACCTGTAATTACTTCGATGCCAGTCTCGACAACGCTAGTCTTGAAGAAAATTCTTTTGCCATTTTTCCACATATCCACCTTCAATGTTTGTCCCGGTATAACCGGTTTTACAAAGCGCACTTTCATTGCTTTAAAGTTCGACGAATCATTATTGGCATACACTCGCAAAACGGCACGCATCGAAAAACCTATTACATAAATCAAATAAACGACATTCCATTTGCATGCATACTGCGCATAAATTACCTAGTGTAGCGAGTCCATGCAGAATCGGAACTGGTTGACCACCTAGCTTCGCAAAATCCGGATCGATGTGTAACGGATTCAAATCGCCAGACAATCGATACAAAGCCGCCTGATCGACATTCGTTCGAAGTTGAATTGATTTGTCGCATGGACGATTTGGTGCCGATACCGTTGAAACAACATCATTCGATGGCTTTGATTTGCCATTAAAATTGCCGGCGCCAACAATAAATGTGGCCACTTGATTTTTGACCAACAATTTGCCACTTTTGTCAAAAGTTTCCGCTAAACAACAATAAAAAGCAAAATTTGTAATTTGCTCAATCATTGAGAAAAATCGCTTACAGTTTATCACTACGACAGCACCAGATTTTTTGTCCATGACATCGGCAACGTACGCTTTCGTTATCAGTTCACCTTTACAAGTGTTAAAACGGATTTCGCATTAGAAAGTTAGATAATTTAAAACAAAAATACAAAAAATCTCACCTTCAGTTGGCAAATCATCAAACACCTCAACGTAGTGTTCACCATGTAACACTTGGCTTAAATCAAATTTCGTATGGGTCAATGCGGACGACACAATGCCGGATTCAAATGATGCTTGCATTGCCGGCAACACGAAAAACGTTGGCAACGGTGCAAAATCCATGTGACTCTCATATAAGAATTTCAAATCAATCAAATCTTGAACGGTGGCACCGACTATATATTCGAGAATATCATGATTAATATCGGCAAAGGAGATTGTTGTGCACGAGAAAACTTACTTCCCAGTGCATACAGAATTAATTCTTTGTTGCCAAACCGGAATGTGCTCTCAATGTCGTTTGTCTTTTTTGCTTTCAACTGTTCCAGAATACCCAGTAGGCGAGTAGTTGATTTTGACGAGTCCAATTGTTCTGCATCACTGGTGTCTGTAACTTTATCCCAAACGTCTCGAACGAATTCAACGCTAACATCTTCGTCAATTGAGGTACGCAAAAATGTGCCCTTTCCACGGATGGTTTTGTGTCTTGCTGCCCAGCCAGCACCGCTTTCGATAACAATGCCATTTTCGTCGTTCGATTCATGACACAAATAGGCAACCACTGGAGCAATCAATTTCGGTTCTAAGGCGTAAACAATACATAATCATCAGTGGCTATGGACTATGGTGGCCAGACAAGACCATTTAACTTACTCAATTGAACGAAAAGATCTTCCGGGAATATGTCTTGTGTCAATCGAGAGGCGGCCACCGGTACAATAACATTGCAATGAACATTATATTTGGCTCCTTCAATGGCTAATGTGTTTGCCAAACCGATGAGTCCTAATTTGGCGGCACTATAGTTAGCCTGTCCGAAATTGCCATAGATTCCAGACGTACTGGACGTCATTATGATGCGTCCATAGTTTTGCTTCTTAAAAATTGGCCAAGCCGCTTGCGTACACTTGAAGCTACCCTTTAGATGGACATCATGCACCAAATTCCAATCCTGCAAAGACAGAGTAGTCGCATTAAAAAAGATAATTTAACCACACAAAATCGTAATCGTTTTGAACCTGATCGGAAATTCTCGGGAAACTTCTGTCTCGTAGTATACCGGCATTATTCACCAGTATATCGACACGGCCAAAACTGTCCAAAGCAGTCTGAATGATTTTTTCACCATCGGTTACCGAATCATAATTGGCAACAGCAATACCACCTATAGTTGGAATTTGAACAAATATTAACCTTTGTAGTTCGGACCTATGTACTCATAAATAACTTCAATAACTCTAATCATTGCAACGTTTCGCAAGAAAAAAAAACGTACAAAACTTAGGTATCTTATGCAGATTCGATCAAATTTAAAAACAACAATGAAAAGCATTATTTTAATCGTTTTCGTTTATATAAATAATGTTAATCTGCAATTGAAAGATAACACCGCAATAAACACTCACCGTTTGCAATAATTTCGTTTACAACAACATCGGCTTGTCGAGATTGGCCTTGGCCATTTCGATCACCGCCCAAATCGTTGACTACAACTTTGGCACCGCGCGATGCAAATAACAATGCATATTCTCGGCCAAGGCCGGCTCCAGCACCCGTTACAACAGCAACCCGTCCGGAAAAACTTAATTTTGCCATAATTTTAATTGAACCCTTAATTCCAAAAGCAATGAGATATGATTCAGCAATATATCAGATTCTACTTTAGAAAGTTTTAATCGGTGCCCGATGTTGCTGCTGCTTATGTGTGCAGATTGTTGTGTACTGTACACAACTTATTTCACTTTCGAACTAAATTAATTTACACGCCCGTTGTCACTAAAATATCTATTTTATTAGATGTAGTTTGTTATCTTATCAGAATTAATTATATTATGCGAGTATCAATTGAAATAAAGGTTGAACTCAGTCGGTCTTCTGTTTCGGGCCTAGCTGGACTTTGAAATGAATTTTTTATCATTTATATATAATATATATACATATATATACAAACATTCAAACGTCAAAATCTTAACTGGTTTTTTACGTGTCCCAACAAACATAATTTTTCCCATATCGTACTAGATTTCTCAATAAATGATGGAAATAAAAAAAAACCGCCATTATTTGATTTTGCTTATTACCATGTAGATTTAATTGAGTTATAGGGCAATGTTCCATTTACCTAAAAAATTAAAAGAACCACAGCAATATTTATTCCCAAAAATATATTTCCATAATAAAATAACACATTCAAAATAAAATTTAAATTATCTAATTACAATTTTACTTCAGTCAGTAAGGGCACTAATTTCTGTGTCAACATAATGTTGCCAGCAATTTTCAATTTGCCTCTCATAAAGGCAATTTGAGGATTCAATTTACCCATCGCAATGTCGACCATATCTTGATCGTCAACGGTTAAAGTCACATCGGTTTTAATATCGTTTGGCTCGCCACGATAAACGGTACCATTTCGGAGGTCAAGTGCTATACAAAGTAAAAATTACGTTTAAAAATACTCGAAATAGTTTTTAAAAAAATGCATTTTACTCCAATGATTTGCGATTTTCCCATTTGCCATGATTTTAAAATGGAAAACTCCATTGACAGTTTTTGCTGTGGTCAAATCGGAAGTCACACGTTTTAAGATTTGTTCAAATATCGCATCGCTATATAGCATGGATGAAGTTTCAGGTAATATAGGCTTGGCGGTGTCGGTTTTTAAATCGACATATGCACCTATTAAATCAATTGATTTGTTTTAACAAAATGATTATGTAAATATTTTAAAATAATTTTGATTGTACTGCAATAGCATTTATTCCACATTCAAGATTTGAAATCCATTTATTTTGTCAGACTTAGACTTTATTTAAATAATACCGAACTTGGGATCCAAAAACAGAACCAACAGACTTTTTAAGCAACGCAAGTGTAAGATGGATCGATTTCACTCCTCCTTTCGTAATTATTTTATTGTTCACACGCTTTAGACCGTCATCATCAACATTTATTGTCCTTAAAAACATAAAATATGCCACCCTTCCCTCTCCCTTCTGCCGTCACTATAAAAGGCCGAAAGAAAAATAAAAATGTTACCCCTCTTTGTTCTGACTACAGAGTATCACCGGAGTGACCGATATTTTTTAAATAAAAAATAGTGCAGGCAACTTCTGTTGGTAAACAAAGACCGATCTGCACGAGAAAACAAATAGTATTCCAGTCAACAGACAGAAGTTGCAAGATGGAAAATATTGATCATCGATCAGACGTTGCATATATAACCGCAATTCAATAACTAAACGACGAAACCTACCATATTTAAAAATGGATTGTAAGACTTACACGCGAAGGCAGTTGTGAATATAGATAACAGCCACAAACCAAATAGTATGCTAAACAGTCACCCGTTGGAGATCGCACGTTAAAAAAACTCTCCCTAGAGAAACAAGATCAACACTAGGACAAGAAAGGTCTACCAGAGCATTTAAACAAACAAAAAACTACATGCACAGAATAACAGATTTATGTGAGACCACCCGAGGGAAGTAGAATTGCAAGGACAAAGTTTAGCTTCTTCAAAAACATATTGCAATCTAGATTCACTTTGTCACAGTCTTTTTTAAAGAAACAGTAAAACTAGCTAACCGACTCCGAATTATATTACCTGTGATCACATCAATGTCCGTTCCAACAATGCTCGTTTTGAAGATAATCCTTTCACCATCTTGCCACATGTCCACCTTTAACTTTTGACCGGCCATCACCGGTTTCCCAAAGCGCACTTTCATAGCCTGGCATTTCGTCAAATTATTGTTGCCATATGCTCGCAAAACTGCTCGCAGTGATATTCCTACATACAATACAAATATTAATGAAAGCCGTTCATAAACATTGAAAGATAAAACTGCGAGTTCATACCTAGAGTGCAGAGATTATCTAGACGTGTAACTGAATGATCATCGATTAATGTAGTCGATCCGTTTACTAATTGAAAAACCGTGCATTGCTGAACATTGGTTTTAATCTCAATCGATTTGTCAGTCGCTCGATTTGGTAACGATTTCATTGATACAATATCATTCGACGACTTTGACTTTCTGTCGAAATTCAAATTAGCCATTGTCTGGTTGACCCATACGAAAATTTGGTTTTTCACTAACAACTGGCCAGTTTCACTGAATGTTTCACCTAATGAATAAAAGAAAATTCAAGAAATATATTCAATTACCCTAGAGAATATGTTTCACGCATACAGTTAATAATTACCGAAACACCGGTACGATTTTCTACAACATCGGCGACATAAGCCTTAGTTCTAACTGCACCTTCAGCCGGCATATTTTCAATTATCTCCGTATAGACACCATCAAGTAACACCTGGCTCATATCGTAGTTTCTGTCGGCGAATAACGTCGACAAAATGTCAGTATTGAAAACCACATCAACAGCGGGCAATGCAAAAAACGTTGGTGAAGCCACAGTACTTCTTTCGAGGCTTTCCAAGTCTCTACCAACTATAGAGGAGCAAAAACAAAGTTGAGCTTTCAAGCATCACACCATACATACGGTAACAGCCACTTTACTTCCCAATTCATGCAAAACTAAATCTTTGCGGCCATATCGAAACACCCGTTCGAATCGTGTCGCTGTACGGTTCGTTAATTTTTCCAAAATATTCATCAGGGAAATGTTGACACGCGTCGAATCCATTTGTTTAGCCTGTGACATGTCCGTGACTCTGTGCCAGGAATCTCGTACATTTTCCACAGTAACATCATGGTCAATGCGTGCACGTAATAAGGCACCTTTGCTGCGCATAAAATTAACTTTAGCCGCCCAGCCAGCACCACTTTCTACAATCGTACCGTTATCCGTACTTGATTCATGGCACATGTACGCAACGATCGGCGCAATAAGCTTTGGTTCTGGAAATGCCAATGTTTTTAGATATTTTCGCAAAAAGGGAAACGTATAATTTACGCAATCCAGCGAATAATTCTTCTGGCATAACATCCTCGGTCATTCGTGAGGCAGCCATCGGTACAATAACATTGCAATGGATATTATACTTGGCACCCTCTATAGCCAGTGTATTTGCCAATCCGACAAGTCCCATTTTTGCGGCGCTATAATTAGCTTGGCCGAAATTACCGTACACACCGGATGTGCTCGACGTCATGATGATGCGACCATATTGTTGTTCCTTGAATATTGGCCAAGCAGCTTGTGTAGTCTTGAAGCTGCCCTTCAAATGGACATCTTGAACTAAATTCCAGTCCTTAATCGGTCGATATATTGTTAGTTTAAGTCGTAAACATAATAAAAGAGAATGCTCTAAGTCTAACTTGGTCTGAAATTCTTGCAAAACTTTTGTCCCGCAGAATGCCAGCATTGTTCACCAATATGTCAACCCGATTAAAATGACTTAATGCTGTTCGAATTATACTATCACCATCCGTTACTACCGAACCATAGCTGGGCACCGCAATGCCTCCTGTGTATGTTCACGTTAGATTGTTGAACAGTTATGAATTTGTTTCTGTAATACAATATGAAATTTACCGTTTGCAATAATTTCCTTTACAACACTATCGGCTTGCAGTAACGAATTGCCGTGTCCGCTGCGATCACCGCCCAAATCGTTGACAACTACGCTGGCCCCACGAGAAGCTAGCAAAAGTGCATATTCCCGGCCAATTCCAGACCCAGCACCGGTCACAATGGCAACACGTCCGGCAAAAGACAATTTTGACATTTTCTATATGGACGCACAGTGTACTTCTTATGGAGATGGACACATGAAGAAAGTCGAGAAAATCCTTTTATAATATATTTGATATAACACACAATGATATGTTATCAATCAGCAACTCAGATAAAACATTTATATTATCAAAACACAATTAAATTGGTTGCGGAATCACAGGTGATAAAATAAAGTAAAATTACACTGATGCCGTTCGGTAACCACAATACTCTACGACAGTTAATAAATATATTAAATGTTACCACTACATTGACCCACTAAACATTTTATAATATCAAATTGAATTACGTCCAAAGAAATACCTAATCCATAGGCGCAGGTAAAATATAAAAGCAGAAGGCACTAGATGTTGTATTTTGTTGTATTCAAAATAAATACGAAAAACTTAACTCAGAAATACGTATTAAAAACTAGAATCGAATCCGATAGTTACTACCTGCCTCGACGGACCATAAATAAAAAAATATGGTCGCAAAAATGTGTGTTCTAGAAACTTGACAAAACATATTTAGTAAACTTAAACTGATAGAACGTACATTTTTGCGAC
>JANTEX010005561.1:0-16805 GCA_024741295.1 Macrocera vittata
AAAATGTTTTTTTTTTGTTTTACATGGAAATACATTTTTGCATTTTCTCTTTGTAAGCATGAGTTACCCCAAAAACTCCTAAAACCATGTTTTCAGTCCAATCGGATTAGTTTCCCATTCAGACTCAAAATAAAAAAAGGGAGTACTCAAAATAAAAATCTGACCTCAGATTCGTAATCAGCGACCACAAAAACTCATAAGACCAAGTTTTAAGTTCACTGATTATAATGCATTATTGGTACATTTGTCCATATTCGGCAATAAAAGGGTAGTTTCTTTGAAAAATCCCTCCTCAAAAAAAATCCAAATGGGACCTTATGTTTGTGATCCAATTCTCTTCGTATTTGTTAGATCTTAAATGATATGAAAAAGAAATCACCATGGTCCTATCCTAAGTGTGCATTTTGTCATATTTTATCAAAGCTAGGGTAAAAGTCAAATAAGGTACATTTTGTTTTTTTTCCCTGATTTTGTAGTACTAGCAGCAAACACGTATGATATACCATTACTTTTTGTCAAGTGAATTGGACCAATGTTAAGGGAACGGTTGTGTAGTAACTGAAATTCAGATCATATCTGATCTGATATGGTGTTTAGGTACTGTTGAACAGTCTACTAACTAACATACATGCAGCAATGTTACAGTATTTGTATTTTGATATCTACATTATGGTAGAGAAAACATTTATGATTTATAGATACCGTATCAATGGTGATCTAGGGCAATTTCAGCGCATGTACTGCGTGGAATCATGGAAGTAATATTTTTTAAAACGGCAGAAGCATACCCTTCTTGATTTTAATTTCGATAGGAAGTTTTAGGTTATGTTTCCTTCCAGATTCTACTCGAATCTTTTATAATGATCTATGATTCAGGGAGTTACGCAGCAGTACATTCAGATAATTTAAATATATTTATACTCCCGGGATCATAGTCGATAGTATTTCAAACTGAGGTGGTGTGCGCTTTGAGGTTAAGACAGATAGCAGACTTGCACACAGACATTTTCATATCATGGAATATTCGCTTTGCTCTGGAGATACTTAGATCTGTGGAATCAAATTCGACATCTGTTAATGACGGTAAAAACTTTCAGTTTTTCTGAGAAAATATTATTTTTTGCATTAAATCATACGTTTCAATTCGTCAAATAAGCCTCATATAAATATTACAATACCTCATGTAAGAAATAACCTCACTTATACTCTTAGTGGTGTAAAATTTCGATTACCACCAAACAAATAATTTTTTTTGACTGTGCGTGCGACAACAATGAAGTTCAGTCCATTGTGAGATCTGTGAGCAACAATATATGGATCTGATGAATCATTCTGGTTCATTCTGAACCGATTTTAAAATTCAGAAACTTGTATACATACATTACATACTAAAGAAATTAAATTGAAAAATTTAATAATATATGATACTTCACTTAAATAACACCCATGAGTGCACTCAGAGTGAACACATTGTGTGTTTACATGTTGTGTGCATTTAGAGTCTAATCAGAGTAAACGCTGATCACACACAATTCACATTGTGTGGATATGATAACATTTTGTTACTGGAGCATCTTTTTGAACTTCAGGCCAAGATTTCTGAGTCTACTAAAAATTAGGTTTATATGCCTACACCATGCATCTAAAATATTAGTTTGCTTTACGTCTAGTCCGTTACTGCATCGAGCAAAAAAGATAAATATCACGATTACATGTTTTCTGTAATATTTGAACGTAATTCTGAATCCAAACTGTTTTTTTTTAAAACCGTGTTTGGTATCAGTGTTTTCTAATCTGTACCCAAATGTTTGTACTTATTTATACGCGGATTATTATTAATTAAATGTAATTGATTTAACTGTAGCGTATATACAAGAGAAAATAGATTGAATTCTAGAGTGGAATCAAATAGATGATCTAAATCCAAACCAGAAAAAGTTCAGCTCCATCCAATATCCATTACGAAAAATTTCGCTAAATATTTAATTAAATATTAAACACACCAATTTAAAATACAAATAAAATCTAGAGGACGAAGTAAACAACAAATCACTGCCCAATGTATCATATGCACTTAATTACACAACATCACAACATATTAATGCTAAACCTCAAACGTAAAAACACTATTCTTTCACATCAATCAAAAACCTAAACTTTCCGTTCGAAATTATGCATTATATTAATTTACTCTGTAGGTATATCAAAAATTCAAATAACAACATAATTCAAATTAATATTAAAACGCATATATATATAATACGCTTTTAATGTAACAAAGATCCAGTCAATTCCAAAATTACCCGAAATGTAAAACCACAAAAACCCAAAATATCGTTCAACTCGCATGTATACGTAAATCGTATATGCCGTACATGCGATGTAAATATAACATACACAAAATTGTTATTATAACGATTGTTTAATAATTCATAACTTCTGACCTTTAAATAAATACGAAAAAAAAATTATAATGAAATGTGTAGGTAGATATAAGGTAATGTCCATTTTTTCTTTCTCTTGATTCTTTATTTTGTTCGGTCCCTCTCTTTATATTTATGAAAATATGAATATTTGATTGAACTTTGTTTACCACAATGGGGCCCCAAACACACAACAGAAAGAAAAAATTTAAGGTAAATACACGTAAAAATTGGAAAATTGTATAATAGAGTGCGGCGCAGTTCTTTTGTTCAGACACAAAAAAAATAAACGAAAATGTCAGAGATGAATAAAAATGATTGTAATTTTCATAATAAATATTATTCATCAAAGTACCATATCTATACACAAAAATACAAGAAGCAGACGTACATACATATGTGTATACATAAAAATATATATTGATATTGTTTTCATATTATATTTCGGTACATACATCTTGAATGACCGTGACCATGAGGTGGTGTCCTCAATATATCCCTCTTCTTTATCGAATTGTTGTTGTCCTCCCTGTTGCTACCCCACCGGACATGCGATAGCACCATCATTTAGTCAGCCGTTTATTTTCACAATTTTTTCTTGTTTGTCGTTCATTCACTTGCTGCGAAATTCCTACGTTCACCGTCATACACAACAATTTCTATATACGGCAAAAATTATCCCAAAAAAATTAATGATTGCCTAACTTCAAAGTCGATCACAAAATAAAACCGAATTCAACAAAACATAGAGAATTACTGCACAAATAACGCGGTCAGGAAAACGTCATTATATTATTCATATACCAATTCAAAATCTAATTAAATTAATATTCAAATTAATAAAATTATAATTATATGATAATATTATTCACAATATTCAAAATTTGATTAATTGTCACAAACAGTTGCCAGAGCACAAATATTTTGCATTCCATCAATAAGATTCGCACGCATATATTACTTTTGCTACGAAAACGAGAAACCGTGCCTTAAGTGTCGTCCGACAATGCAAACTATATACTGAAGTGACGAAAATGCCGTAAAAGACGTTTAACTCGAATAAAAAAAAAAATTATGAAGAAATATACCACATACAGAACGGTGTGTATAAACACGTAGCAGAAGAAAAAAATCATCTGAAAATTTCATCCCCTGTCCTATGTGTGTTTCTGTATAAATTTGTGTATGAGTTTGCATCCCTAACACATTCATCTCTTCACTATACAAAATGTTTGAATATTGTATAATTTACCTATACGTACGCGGCTATGTGTGTTAGAAATCATATGTATGTATATAATGTCTGCACACACAATCATACACACAAATACACTTGCGCATAACTATTATATATATGCACATGTAAACTTTACGACCCTGGGTGATTTTCGTTTTACACTGGCAGGAAGAAGGGATATCGTATTCAAGGGATGAGTAAAAATTAAATGGAAGGGATGCATGAATTTTCGTTTCCATTTATTTACGCGTGTACGTATATACACACCATCATATTATACAATCTTAGTCATATATAAGGGGTAAAGATACGATGATTTTTCTTTCTAGTTTTTTTTTTCTTCTTTTTCTTTTTTTTTCTATAAAGTGGGAGTGGCTAATTTTAAATATTATCGTCATCATATCAGTCAGTTGAAAATGGATAAAAAGAAAAACTAAAAAAACGAAACGGGAAAATGTTTTCACTTGTATGCGATGTATGTATATAGATGTGCATAGATGAGAATATGGGTTGTGGTGTGTGCGCTTTATATATGCCTATAGATGTGTGTGAGTATATGGAAAATATAAAAAAAGCTTTTCCGATGGACGCAACTGTTCAGCGCACAAGGACAACATTTAAGACAATATGAAGGATAATACCTCTCTGCGTTTATATAGAAGAATTCACATTACAATACATTTTTATTTATATAGTGAGAGATAGCAAGGTAGCATCTTAGGCTCTTTTTTGTGTTTGGGGTGGCTGGCTGTGTGTGCTCATTGTGTATAAGCATTATCTGTCTGTGACCATTAAAAATCTATATATGTATGATGGAATATGTGTGAAAATCATGATGGTTTAATGGTTGATAAATTTTTTGTTGTTTTTTTTTCTTCTTTAGTTAATCAATTTAGAAGTTTTATTGATTTAGCAAGTTTACGAAGGGGTTGTTTTTCTCGTCCAAAGTATTAGGACACAAGTTTAGGGCAATCGGTGTAAATAAAGAGTTATGAAGTGTGTATGAAAAGGGTTCCGATTTGACGATTGAATGTTTAACGGTGTAATAAAATAAAAACTAAACAAGTTGTTAATTGGATGCGTATAGTATTTTGTCTCGAGTTTATCACAAATTTATGGAACCAACAATTAGTTCACGAAAACAGTAAACATTTAAATATATATATTAAAATGGTTCTTTGAGAAGACCCATTCTAAACTAATTCTTTTAAAAATTCACAAATAAATTATGCAGAATCTGTTTTTAAAAAATAATTTGTTTGTACTCTTTTATTTTATAAGTTCGAAACACCAAACATTTTTTTCTATTGTTTCGGTTTGATGAGTATTTCCTTATTTGACTAAAAATGCTCGAAAATGCAACCGTATTTTTGAGAAATAGCAATTTAGCGAAAATGCGTGAAGATTTATTGGACTCACTTTTTGGTACAGTCGATTCGTTCCAAGTTTTCTAAAATTGCGGTTCCTAAGCATGATTTGGTAAAGAAAATTATCTGATGCTGAGGTAACTTATACGGTCACTGAGAAATAATGTTCGCCGTTTTTGCAGTGGCGAAATTCCATCCATACATTGAGAATTCCGAATGTTTTGATACAACTGACCATTCAGAATTTTCATTCAATCAGCAATATCTATCTGGTAGGCTCTCACACTGGGTACTAAAACTCTAACGGTACGAAATTGCTACGCTCCATATTGGAGGTAAAGTCATTTTTCCTGATGCATTGTCTCTAATGAATGAAGTTGCACTGATTCACATTTTCCAACAAGTTGATATCCACTAGGACAAAGATTTAAAAAGAAAAATCGCCGCAAGACCAAAACGCTTTAAAGAGTTAAAAATCGTTGACGACAAAATCAATGTATATTCGAACGGCCGGTAAATCAAAATCCGTCTAAAACCAAATTTTCGTCTAATCGGACTAGTTTCACATTCAGACCCATCCTTCTTCTAAAAAGGGAGGGGTCAAAATAAAAATCTGATCTGGGATAAAATAGGGTCGATTTTCGTTCACTTCCGGATGATTTTACATAGTTGATCATGGAGATCAACCGTTTCGGAGATCAAACGTCAATATAAATACCAATAGCTTTCCATATAAACTAAACATATTTTAGTTTAGAGAAATATTTTAACATTTTTTTAAAAATATTCGCTGTCGTGTGATCTCCAAGAAAATTCACAACAAATTGTGAAAAATTCAA
This sequence comes from Macrocera vittata, assembly GCA_024741295.1. Taxonomy (NCBI): domain Eukaryota; kingdom Metazoa; phylum Arthropoda; class Insecta; order Diptera; family Keroplatidae; genus Macrocera; species Macrocera vittata. The sequence goes on from JANTEX010005561.1 coordinate 5,867, forward strand.
GGAGATCATCCGACGGTGTCTATTTAAAAAAAAAAAACATCTAAAAAGAGCCTGATTTTTCATATACCAGGAAGTACCACATTTCGTGAAGAATTAAAAACTTTATGCAGTATAAGTAGTTGTGAGAAAAAAAAAATTGTTCACTTGAACACAAAAGATTAGTCCATCACAAGAAACAATATTGACACAAAAGCCTTGTCCAGCACAAGACCCAATGAGGGACTCAAAAGTTTAGTTCATCACAAGACACAATGTGGCAACAAAAGCTTAGTTCATCACACACACGTGTCAAGGAGTGAGTTATTTTAGAAAGTCCTCTCTTCAAATCGAAATATATCGGACTGTGTACAGCTTTTTGTGTGCACGCACCGGGCACATCATGGACACATTTTTTTAATAAAGTGTTTTCTTAGTTTGTTTGTCGGTACAGGAATAGATTCACTCCGACATCGTATTTAGCATTACGTGTTAATATAGGCAGATATCAGGCGAAAGAACTACATAAAATCAAACACAATTCGGCAATAGACTAGATCATTGCAACTAGATATTATAAACTAGCATAGATCTTTAATCTCAAGATTTCTGGGAGAATATAAAATTTCTGGGAGGACCAAAGTATGTTTTTAACACAAATTCTCTTATGTTTCAGATGTTGAGGGGCGTCCCTAAAATTCGATATGGAAATTTTCGGATATTCATATATACTAAAGGGCAGAGTTCGCGTCCAAAAACCTATATGGAACAAAACGACAGTCTTCGTTGGTTAGAAATTAATTTATTCAAATATTCGAAAGTTGATGATTTGTTTCAATATCTATTTCTGAACGAAATTTAAATTTTGCAAACTATGATAACTTGAAAAATAAGGTAGTACTAGATGAACTGGTAGAGTACTAAATGGTACTACATGAATACTGGATGTTAACAAAGTTTCAGCCGGATTGGAGAATTTTAATCGGATGGTAACAGTGAACATTTTTCAGACCATGATAACACGAAAATGGTTTTAGTACTAGATTAACTTTTGAAGTACTGGATGGTTCTAGATAGTACTAGATGAGTACTGAATGCTGACAAAATTTTAGCTCGATCGGAGCACTTTGACCGACTGGGCTGGGGTGATGGGTCCAACGAAAAATTAGCTTCCAGATCCGAAAGTATACAGTTTGCAGCAAGTCTGTCTCATAACAATATATTAGTATTTTTCCACACGAAAATGCATTATGAGATTCGGAATAAGTCACACCATTTTGAGTAATAAAAATGCTTGTGTTCCTCTCTATTTCAAATCAAAATGACACATTTCACACTTAAAAAAATCGCCATCATCTTTATTCTCTCGTTTTAAACTTATACAGTAATTTACCATAAAAAATGTTATTACAACTTACATTTTACAATACATAGAACTGAATACTATTCCTATATTGTTCACTGTTTATAATGTCATCACGGGGGCTCTCTGAATGTGTCCCTAATTTAAAGGGCATTGTAAAAATTTCCATTTGACAATCCTTTGACCTGCATCACATTATCTATCCAATCTTTGAACAGCGGAACATTAACGTAAACACCTGCAACAAAAACCAGAAGAAAACGCATTAAAAATATTATACGCGCATTATCATATTAATTTATTAAAAATAAAAAATCGTTCTGTTCATACCTGGTGTTGTATCACCACAGCCAATGCCCCATGACACAATGCCAGCCTGATAGTATCTATTCAACGATCCCGGAATCGGACACACTAACGGCGATCCACCATCTCCTTTACACGTATCCTTTCCCGGTTCTCCACCCGCACATATAAAACTTTTGTGCAACTCAAAGTGCTGTCCCAATCTCGTTTGTCGCAGAGCATTTTCACAGTATGCTCGCGGTATGATCGGCAAATCGATTCGTTTCAAAATGACCGAAAATTTACCGGCTTTCCCGAATGAATCTTTGCCCCAACCCGTTGCAAAACATCGACTGCCATCGAACGTATAATCGAATGGTGGCAAACAAACTGTGTTCACGTTTTCGGCCAAATGTAACGGACTGGCCAGAAACAGTAGCGCAACATCGTTAAAAAGGCCACCCTTGTAGTAGTGTTCGTTGACAACAATTTCGACGACTTGTCGATCTTGGTGCGGAAATATTTCGTCAGTGGTTTGCGTGTCCCATTCACCGGCACGTATTTTCAGTTGTTGCGGTACTTTGCCAGACACACAATGGGCTGCGGTCATAACGACGGACGGATGAATCAGTGAGCCGCCACACTGAAAAACGTTCAGCTGTTGATTGCCGTGTTGCTCTTCCTTGAGGATGGCCACCATCCATGGGAATTCGCCTGAACAAAGCAGCTACGCGTTAATAGGCATTTGAATTTTTTAAAAAACGGTGCGCACTTACCAAATTGAGCTTCGTGATCAGTTTGTCCGGTAATTCGAAAGCCGACTCCGTCAGTGTTTCGGTAGCCACAACCTTCGGGACGATATACTGGCGGCGGTGGTGTTATCGGCACTTGTGACCGTACTGTGCAACAAGTTTCAAATAATCCTTTGCACGGATGAGCTTCTGGATTCGGATTATCGTCACCGCCAAAGCGAATGTCTAGCAGGCCATCGCCATCGGTTATTATGGATCCGTTTGCACACAAATAGTATGGCGTACATTCACCAAAGTTACAAGGCTGCGTAACAATCAGACAGAAGATGTATTTGTATTATATATTGATGTTTGCCAATATGTATTGAAGAGTATATCTTAAATTAATAATACAGATTACAGAATCCTGACCTTATCAAGTCGTGCACATGCAGTTTAGATTGTAATCATATTTTCTCTTTGGATAAACTTAATTGGTATCAATAGATTGACTGTTGTAATAATAAATTATAATAAATAACAATAGAGTTGAAAGACTAATTTCCGTGTGATGAATTCCACGCTAAAGTTCGCAAAAAGTGAAAATTTGAAATATATAATAGTTCAAAATCGGAGGCATTTGTTTATAGACTTGAAGGTACTGGCAGAGATGATATGGTTGTAGCCTCGTTGAATCAGCCATATGAAACATCTATCCGCCTGATTGTAATCTTTGATGTAACCCTGGCACCAAATAGTGTGATAATGATATACAAAATTGCAGAGTTTCACTTGAGCTTCTCTATCGTTCTTCTGAGTAAGATTGAGCCAATTGACTTTCCATCGACAGTCAAAAAATTGGAGAAATCGGTTGAATATGTAACTGATACTTTATTGCTTTAGTTACGTCTTTCGAAGTAACCTGTCCTGCAGCGTTCTCTTGGAACTCAAGAAGTGTCCATTGATAGCGCACTGTACTCCGGAAGTTAAAATGTCAGATTAGAAAGACAGAAAACAGGGAAAAAGATCCAATCATACGAATGAATGGAATGAAGCTAGGTCGGATTAACGAGACTACAAAAATGGTATTCGTAAGGTGCCATTTTGAATTGCTTTCAAGATCCTCTAAGGAAAGCTACTGTTGTAGGGCATCTGAAATTGCAATTTCTAACAAGATCAAATAGGCCATTCACTTTTTCAGTCATATAAATCTGTTAGGACTGACGATAAATATTTCAAGCAATCCTTTAAAAAGTGTAGCCCATTTGTAGAAAAGAAACTTATACCAGCGCTGATTCTTTGGGCCAACTAGTTTGTCATCTTCCTCGTGGATAATATTCAGTAGGGATAAAATTCTGATCCATCCTGAGCAGTACACATGTCAATCTGAACGATTAGTGGATTATGCTTATTAGTAGGGTTGAAAGATTATTGGAAGCAGTGAAGTTCACTATGTGACTTTTTTAAGCATAGAAGGTGCCTGTAATAGAGTTTCCTCAGATGTTGTTCTACAGGCAGCTAGGATATTTGGTATACCATCGCTTTTAGTTAAGTTGAGGGAGCGGATCTGGAATCTGAACTTCAGATTTACAATCTTTCTGCTCAGATTCGCAATGGACGCCCTCTGTGCGGTGTCATGTCTCCTCGGATACGGTGCCTCGTAGTAGAGAGCCTACTGACTGACCCGCGTCAGTAAAGTGCCTTGCCGAGAAAAGTCACGACAGACTTTAAATCCCGGAGCGCAAAGTGACACAACAATCGGGCTAAAAGCGAGGCGAAAAGTGTGCACTTATTTGATACTGGTCGGGAGGAAGCGACAAATCCTATTCCAAATATGGATACTAAAAAAAATTATACGGACGGCAAAAATTCCAATCAGAAGGGCGAACATACGAGGACGAACTTCGGATTCTATTGAAAACACAGGAACTGATTCAGCAAACCGTCTTAAATGCAACAGAGTCAAGAGGAGAAAAGTACCCGCTCTGACATAACATCACCAGAAAGGCCAGCGGAAAAATCGCTAACTTTGCCGATGCCGTTAGAAGCATCAGTATATTAGTGACGTCTAGACCATCCCAGAAAGCTCTCTAGATCAGAAGCAGCTTATAAAAATGGAAATGACTATTTTGAAGGGCATTTCCCGAATCGGGGCGAAACTAAAGTTTATGGATTACTCTAGAAAACCAAGATATATGATGGTAACGTGTGTATATGTGGTCAGCCGCGTCTGGCTGGTGTATCTGATTGAAAATTCGACACCACTAAAAGACGTTAAACTTGGATGTCTTGAAGGAGGTGTTGGTTCTAGGCCAAAACCAACCATCGCAGATCTTCTACATGAAATTATGTCGCCAAATGGAACTCGTTTCTTAAGCCGGGAAACTCATCAGAACGACAAAGAGCAAAAAGGTCATGCCTTTTGATATCTGTCTCAGTCGACAAAAAATCGAACGAGCAGCTAAAGACTATTTGACTCCGAGCACATAACAACTTCTGACGAATGACCTTCATGCCAAAAAAATGACTCGAAGTGAAAGAGAGGACACAAGCTGCAAGGGAAAGAGTTGTTATAGATGCAACCGACGACGGCGACAAAACGCTTACACTTGTTTTATGCCGATAAATCAATCTGCTGATATTGGAAAGGGCAACTAAAAGGAACTTCAATGGTGACCAATGGCAAACCAGCATTACAGAGTTCTGAAAGCGCAACATCGTAGCAATGGAATTAGAATCAACAGTGAATGACTTCGTATTTTCCTGGTAATTCGTCTAAAAAACGTCCAAAGGAGAATGAGGACTAAAACTCGTAAGCTCTTCAATAGAGCGAGAAATATCGATTCATGCGTGACGTATACAAACGAACTCTAAACGAGCATAGGCACGAACTAAGGAGAGCCCAAAAGAGATCTAGGAGAAGGTTTTACGCTGAGCTTGAAGAAATGCCACCTTGCACACGCTGGCATTTCTTCAAGCTGCTTAAACGTTTATTCAAAGATCCATCGAATGTATGCTGGCCCTACATTTCCCTGGCTCAGTGGTTAATTTCAAGACTCAATATGAAAGACTGGACTAGAAGAATGTTTACAAAATCCCCGAGCAAGACGGCGTATTTCACGAACTACTACAAAGAGTTCGGTTTCAAATAGCAGGGATATTGAGGAAAAATTGAAACGTCAGACACGCATCTGGACAAACACCATGGAAGATGATTGACGTGGTATTCATTTTCTAGAACGGTAAATTGCCCGGACAGCCCTAAATCATAGCTAACGATAACTTTTACCTCCTTTCTGCTGAAAGCGATGGAAATGTTTATGGTCCTTCACTTAAGAGAGAGGATTCACTGGCCGAATGGCAGCTACATCACAACTACCTCGCGTATATGGAGAGTAAGTCTACAGAAGCCGAGGTTCGAGAGATTGACAGAACCATGCGGAAGGGAGAGGTAGCAATGTTTGTGTTTCTTGATAGAAAGGGAAGATTCGACAATACCTCTCATGGAGCCATTCTCAGGACACTTATGAACCGAAGAATTACCGGCAAAACCTGTAGATGAGTACAGATAATGCTATAACTCGAGCGTTTACGTCCAGGGACATGCAAGCGACAATGTCATTATGGTAAGGATAAAATTCGAAGAGACGTTCATCGACATTGTTGCGGAATACGCCCCCTAATGTCCCAACTTACGGATCGATCATCATATAGAGTCTACAAGGACTGAGAGGGCAGGACGAAGCTTGATGGACATCTCCATGACGGCCACTATGCGTACAGTCCCGAACGCCGCAATCTTTGGTATCAGGAACCCATGCAGCTTGGGCAATTAAATTGCCAATGATCCTATTTTGTGTATGACGCCAGATCAAACGACAGAAATCTTGAACATATACCAAAAATTCCTCTAAAAGTACAGACTTCGGCAAGGGGGACATCAACACTTTTCTGGGAATGCCTTCAATCTCTGAATAGACTTGGGGTCAATAATGTGTTGACCCATATTTTTGTACCATCCCATGAGAGAATCGAAGGAAATGAAAGAGCCGACGAGTTGTCAAATGAAAGATCCTTTACAGATTTTGCAGGGCAAGAGACATTCTGTAGTTTAAGTAGGAGTCGAGCGAAAAGAGCGACTATAAGAATGGACCGATGGGAAAACCAGAGAAATCTAGGAACAAAAATCTGGCCTCAGGCATTCAAGAAAGCTAACAAAATTCTTTTCAGCCTGAAAGCACAAACCAATATTTGAAGCTTAACAGGCCAATGAAAAAGGCCATCAGCAAACTACTCCACCTGGGACAGTACTTTCTTCAACTACAGGAAATCTGGAACATACCGCAAGTAGAATTGCTCAGATTCTACGATCGGCTCAATCTGCGTGAAGACAACTAAGAGGGAGACGCTTCCCAATGTTTCTAAAGAGGAATAAGCGAATCTGGATCTAACCAACTCCACATAAAATCTATCGATCCAAGCAGGATAGAAAGGAGGAAGGTGGGACTAAACACCTATAATGAAAAAACGTCTCTTGTATTACGAATTTTGGCCAAATTATCAAATTCAATGCCAGTTTTAATAGAAGTTGTATCAAACTTGCACCACAAAGCAGATTACACGAAGAGTTACTGTACCATTTATATAGCAAACGATAAAGCTCGTGAAGATAGTAGTTTAACGAAATTATGCTAGAGAGTGCGAGAGTGACAATCAATTTTAGAGAAATTTTCATATGCTATCATCTTCTTTTTTGACGTTTAGTTCAACCAAAAAAAAAACTATTTATGTGTTTGTGTTTTGTGTACACCTTGAACCTGAAAATTAAAATTTAAAATTAAACTAATTTTCATAAAAACTAGTAATTATATTAATTCTAAGAAAATATGAAACATTTTTTCAATCAAAATAAAATTAGAATATTAATTATATTAATTAGTGTTATCATTTTATGGCAACTTATAAGTAACTGGCCGGATGCAAATATTGTTGAGGTAAGCACAAAACCTACAATTTGATACCCAATTCCAAATACAATTCAGCAAATATTTACAGTTTAAAACAGTTTATTGTATTCTTCACACATTTATTTTTCTAAAAAAAAAAAACTTTAAAATTAGGAACAAGCCTTTATTGGACCGATTGGTGCACCAGTTATAATAGCCATATATTACGAAGCTCTCTGTCCTGACTCGAAAAACTTTATTATCAAACAGTTACAACCTTTGTATTCGCAAGCACCAAACCTAATTGATTTTCAATTCGTTCCATATGGAAAAGCATCGGTAAGACAATTATTTTGAGCTATATCAATTGGACAACATTCATTAATTCTTTTGAATTATACAAAGACTCAAGTAAATCCAGATGGTTCGTTAAAATTCGAATGTCAACACGGTCCACTCGAGTGCCAAGCAAATACATACCATGCATGCTCTATCGAAGCAATACACGAATCGAATACGTTAATGGATTTTATTTCGTGCATGATTACCGATAATGATGAACCGAAAAAGTCAATGCAAAAGGTAATACAAAGTTATTATATTATCAGATAATCAGTTTATTCCCAAGAACGACGTTGTTACACAATCACACTCAACAAATAGATAAAAAGACCTATTCGTAAATTGATTATCTTCAACCTATTGTGCACATACTTTAAAATTAAATAATTAGAAACAAAAACAATATTATCTTAGTGTGCAAAAACCTATCATTTGGATTGGGAACCAATTCAAAAATGTTTCGATAGTCCACACGGTGCAGAATTACTAAAGCTACACGGCGAGGCTACAATGGGTCTTCGGCCACCAGTATCATTTATTCCAACCATAACACTAGACGGATCTCAAAGGCGTCAGGCGGCAATATTGAAAAATCTTAAGGCTGAATTTTGTGAAGTACTCAACGAAAGAGGCTCAAAACCAGACATTTGCAATAAAAGATAGAAAAGTTTGCATGTTTTCTACGCACTGAAAAAAAAATCATTCTACAAAGAGAAACAAGAGATTTTAAAAGAGTTAAAAACCAAAACTGTTTTCCGTCATAACAATTGTCACAAATAAATGTAATTAGTGTTTGAAACTTAAGTTAAAAGAGGATTTTAAAAGAAATTTGTTGTATTGTAATTATTGAGTGATGTTCTAAAGACATATTTGACAGGCGACAGGACACCCGTACATCAAATTAATAGAAAATCTGTTTTGCATTCAAAATCTCGACAAAAAACAAAAAACTCAATTGACTTTGTAACAAAAACGAAAAAAGTTACGGTTTACTATAACGATAACGAAGCTTTTCCGGCAATTCACAATATTCCTTAATAATTAATTTACACAAAAATACATGAAACACAATTATTATTGCACATATTGATATCCAAAATAGTGTTGGCAAACCGCCTAAACGATGACCATGTTTATGTAATGCAATGACATGATGTTCATGGGCAGGCGCTTCAACCACTTCCTTTACATGTATGGCATGGCGCAACTCTTCGATATGCTGCTTATCCGACGTTATATATAGGATAGCCGTTAACGGTTCCGTTAATTTAACCGGAAACATTTTCTTCTCTTGACTGCCATTGAAATTTTTTGTAAAATTATTTGATGCTAATAGTATGTATAAAAACATTTTATTAATTTACTTTAGTAAAACCGGATCGTCCAAGCAACCAGCATCACATGCATAGTATTGTCCATCGGATCGATCAAGGGACACAAATATCACGGCTTTATTATCTTCTTTGACTGATATTTCAACGTTAACATGGGTCATATTACCGTAATTTAGTCGCCTGAATATAGAATAATTCATAAGCTGAGTTGCAGATTAGTTGAAAAGAACAATAAATACCTAAATAAATAGTCTCTGTGCAAATATTTCGGATGAATGTTCAATTCTAGATGTTGATTACTAAATCGTAATCCGCCAAAACTTAATACCATTGCCTGCATAACACCACTTGCACCGGCTTTTATTAGATTATGACATCCCTGAAATATGATTTAAAATGCAACAGAATTGACTTGTGTATGTGTATGGCACAATTGTAACCTGTTTTTCTAGGGTCAAAATCCACGATGATACAACGTTATTTTGCGACTCAATTGAAGTTAGGTCTTTCCACAAATTGTCAGCCTGAAAATCGAAGAAAAAAAAATATTTCACGCAAACTTAAACAAAGATTTAGTTTTGAATGTTTGGTTCAAAGGAGGGCCGATGAGAATATATTTTAAAGGTTTGTTTCCAAAGACGACGCTTTGTGTCAACTATAAACCCTTCCCTTTTCGCCCTGTTTGTCCGGTCCTTATCCTCTGTAAAATGTTTTGGCGATACGTTGTCGTTTGGACTGATATCAGTTTTATTGATCCTAAAAGTTAAAGCTGAGCAAAAGCCGCGGTGTAATTTTAATTGAAGATGACTCTTAGAAACGGGCAAACTAAAATGATTCTGGATTGTATAATTGGGAAAGAAAATTATAGAATTATCCACAAGGAAGCTTAATATCATCGGTGCTGTTGTCCTTAGTAGTGACTTTACTGGATCTCTTAAATAATGCAGGCTTTTGTGCCCGAGGTTGCGCTGCGATGACATAGTAATATCAGTCAAAGGTAAATTTGAAGAAAATTATTTGACGCAAAATTCCCTAAGTTTAATCCAGGGCAGGTGTGAACGGAAACACCGTGTCGCCAGCTATTTGGCAAATCATGGGACTAAGACAAAAAATGCTTATCTGGATGTATAAGATGATAGGGAGAAAAGGCTCTTAAAGTTACAACCAGGAACAAGCTAAATAAGCTACCAAATCCTGTCCCACAGCGGATATAGAAATGCTAGTTGACTTCACTCCCCTACATATAGTTGTAGAAAAGATGTTGCTATTTGAGCTCGAAGAGAAACTAATGGTCTGATTTTATTGTGTTTTTCACAGTTGGATCTAAAATAGATCCAGGGGTTGGTTCGGGTGTGTGACAGAGGTACTGACATATAGCGTAAATGTTGTAACGAAGACGATAAAAGTCCTTAGCATATCTTGGAAGAACGTGGAAGACTATTGTCAAAGAGGAGAAAACACTTCGGTGCTTACATCCTATACAAACATGAATTAGTTTGGCTGACGCCACTAGGATCTTAGATTTTTTGAACAACATATGTCTCGGATCTTAAAAGCTAAAACAACTCAGAGCGTCCACAATACATCTGATCGCAGTGGTTGGTAAGGGCCTGCAAGTTTCTCTCCAACAGTAAACAAAAAGTTAAAGTGCAAGTTTTTAATCTATATCTCCTATTGATCCATTCGTAGGAAAAATGGGTGAAGTGGAAGAAAATTAGAGACATTCAATACGAATTGCGATTCTATCGAGCTAGACGACAAATTAATAAATGAAACAAGTGAAGCGTTAAGTATAAAGAGAGATTTGTAAACGCGAATAATGTGACTAATACCATAGATAAATGAGTACGAGATACACAACGTGTTCGAGCGAAGCAAAATAAATTTTGTGAGGATGCTCATAGGCTTGCATGTACATTACAATATTCTAATATACATGCAAGCCTATGACCATCGTCACAA
>JANTEX010005562.1:0-10960 GCA_024741295.1 Macrocera vittata
GTCGGTGTTAAATGCTGTTTTATACACCTAATGGCCTTGACGTTTTTTTTTTTTTTATAAACACATATTTAACTATTTAAGTCATAATTTTTGTTAGAAAATTCCAGTGTGTAAGCTTTTTTGACTGTCTACTATATATAATATAAAAGTGATCCTACTTGTATATGATAGTTCCCAAGTAACTAAAGCAGGCTACTCAAACCCAATAACGTTTCTCTTTTTGGGACTAAGCAAGGTAACAAGGAACTTTTTGTACACATTACGGACACAAACAGTATTTGTGCGGTGAGTGACCATTTTAAGCCGCTACTGTTTCAAATATCTGTGTTTAAAATTACACAGTAGCTATTTCGTGAGTAAATAATGTTCCCATTTTATTATCACACAAATAGGTATTTGTGTGCATAATATTTCGATTAAATATCTCACTATATGTTACAAAGCCACGTTCGAGACTTTAAAAGCTTAAAATATGTATGTTACTTGGGTTATCTGCCCACTTATATATAGTATATCTATATATTATTTTGTATTTAAATTATTTATTCAAAGAATTTTGCACACAAATAATATGGATGAGCATTGTTTTAGACTGAGCATTTAACGATTAAAAATTTAAATTTAAATGAGATAATTTGTTCGAGAGATTTACGCTTCCTCCTTTTGGTACTGTTTTAATTATTATTATTATATATATGCATATACTAAATGTAAATATTTTTAGGTATCTCATCTCTAAGGCATTAAAAATAAATTTACTGTACCTATATAAATACATAATATTACATGTGTACATATACCCACACACGTCACATGTTTTTCGTATAAAATTGCTGTGATTTGATGCAGACAACATTTATTTGCTTTTAATCTCATTTATATTAGTTTATGCCAAAATATTTACAAGATTTTTTTATTTTATTTTCAGGTAAGTCTTCTCTGAAAATCAGCAACATTTTTACATAATCGATAACGTGGTTCATTGGTAAGATAAAACAAATAATTTGCTGTCTTAAATTTTGAAGTTCTTTCGAAAATTATCTTTAAAATATATGGAAAACTATAGATTTTCGTAGAGTCTTGCAAGTTCTTGAAGATTTAATAGAGTTCATGACAAGTTTTCTGAGAACTAATAACACTTCTCATAATGGCGTTTTTGGAGTAAAAGATGTGATTTTTTAAACGAAATTTTAGAAAATTAGGCTGTAGAATCTTAATGTTCAGATACTGAGTTTGATGAAATTAAAAAAAAATGTTTTGCAGAATCTCAAAATGTCAGATAATGCCATAATGCAGAAATCTTATTTCGCATTACTTGTTTTTCATTCGCAGAACGAGAAAAATATGACAAAATTTCGTGTTTTTTATTGGTTATAAATATGAAAAAGAGTTAAAATGTATCCGATTTAACCTAACTGTGGTACTAAAGCGGTACCTTATTTTCGGATTTCCTAGATTAAACAAAATAATTTTTTTTTATAAGTATAGATAGGCTTTTTTTTGTAAATTTTCGAAAATTTTCTGAACTTATCGATAATAATAGATATCGATGCATCATAGAAAATTCTCTGCGCAAACACACAGATAGAAACTTCTTCTTTTTTTACAAAAGCCTTGTTTTCTAAAATAGAAATTTTAAAAATAAAGACAAAAATGTTTTATTCGAAATAGACAATACCTATAATATTACCCACGTTTGTGTATGAAAAAAAAAACAAAAAATAATTAGATGATCATCTTCTTCCTACATGTTTATTAATATTAAGATTAATTATATAGACTATATGTCTAAAATCTAATATATGATCTATACTCACTTAATTTACTGATTTATTAAAAATGTTATGGCATTGAAATCACATCGATCAGAGCTGTTTTATAATGCATGGAGAGTTAGTTTCAAAAGATAAAACAGTAAATACTTGCTTTATTTTTACTATAGTTGATTAATTTTCTATACATATTTACAAATTGATAAAAGAATTTTATAATATATATTTTAAACAAATTAAGATTCAATTCTTAGTTTCAATTTTATAATCTTTTGATTAATTATGAAATTGTGAAGTATATTAATATGTTACAAAGCACCAAGCATTAACTATAAATCAATATATGTACAATAAGATTTACAAACCTTTACTATTTGTAGTCATGTTCCTGGTTTAAATTCTCATTATTAAAATATATAAACAGCCTACCTACAAAATCAAAATTAACCTAGTCCTAGAACTCCCTTGATTTAATTTTATTCTTTGTTCGTATATTTATTAGTACTGAGGTTTAATTAACTTGTCACTGTAAGTGTGCATAACTGTCGATTGATGCCTACGATTAAACAAAGCTTCCATTTCCGCCCAATTAGGCTTCCTCTTTTTTATGATACCTACATTGAAATATAAAATGTAGATGTATGACAAGTCATACATAACTAATTTGAATGCCAATTACATACAACATATATCGTACTTATTCATCGCGAACGCATACCTTTTGGAAATATACATATAAAATTTAAGCATACGTGCCTAACGTTGCAAGTGATCATCATCATATCAACATTAATAAAAAACCAGAGAAAAAATAAAAGGGGGAAATATGCCACAAATTTATGCTTGAAAAATCACCCATCCGTATACAATTTCTAATTTACCATAGACTTTCAACAAAAGGATAATTGCATTGAAAGAAAACGCATACGATTTTTTTAATTATGAAAAAATTATATTTTAATGTATTTAAGTTATTGACTGGATATTTTGTGTCTTGTAATTGTGTGTGTTTTTTCTCTGAACAACTGATCACATTATTATTTAATTCCTTTTTTTATGGCGCAAATATTTTTTTTAATTTAATTTTGAACGAAAATTTAGGTAAAATTCCTAAACTCGTTTGTCTATGATTTCATTTCATTTTGGCAATTTGTAATGAAAAAAAACAACACTTGTGTTCCTATCGGTTTACTCGCTTGTATAAAAGGTTAAAAAGTGATACAATCTGAAATTAAACTAAACGAGTGTTGTGCGTGTGCTGACAAATTTATTTGCCGTCCTGCGTGGCACGATAAACACATATTATATTTGTTTTTGGCAGAAGGGCATTATATGCAGTTCAAATATTTGCGCTAATTTAATAAATTAGTTAACTCATGTATATATAAAACGTATACCACTTTAGAGATGTTTTAATGTAAAATTCCCGTAGAGAAAATTTATATATGCAGGAATAATCCAATTTTACGTTTTTTTTTTTTTTAAATATATTTTGACGTTACATTTTAAGAGGCTTTTCGTTGGCAAATATTGTAAAACATATATATAATCTAATTTAATTTAAAACATATTTAAATTGGGCTTGTGTGAGATATGTGAGCTAAATAAATATTATATGGCTCACATTCCACATTTACATTAAGGTATTTTTTTTTAGTCGTGACAGGGGCATTAAGAAGAAATCCGGATTAATGTTTCTTGCGTCGGATTATTATCTTTATGGTAAATTGTATAGTTTTTTTATTTTATTGTTTACCAGTTTCGGTCGGAAATTAAGTCAATAATTTAAGACAAAGTAAGAAACTATTTAAATAATTTAAATCTTACCAAAGTTTTGAACACAGAGTATTTATTAAAATACAAATTGTTAATAATATTATAAATTAATAATTCTCTTAATTTAAATTCTTTTATATTGGTTTATAAATGCATTGTAACGGTAAAATTCATTTGGAATATATATAAAGTTCTAATTATTTTCCGTTATTCGTGTGCAGATTTATTTTGTTTTGAAAAAAATGTCCTTTATTTTCACCTGAAAAAAAAAACAATTTTCAATTGAATTGGAGAGTGCAATTTTAACTCGTGATTAGCTAATAATATAAAAGTTTTCACAAAAGGATTTTGTATTTGTCATTAAATATTGGGTTTTAAGGATCTCACCTTAAAGGCGGCCCTGTTGTAATTGTTCTATCGAATATTATAGGTGTATGCATAATGTATATGGCATTATTATCTGGTTTTGTCATCTTTTCTTGTATTTCTAATTTAAGTTAATTTCATATTCTGGGTTCTACCTAATACAATATAAATAGAGTCACATAATACCAAAACATAATGTATACATAATACATATCGAGGCTGTATTTATATTTCCACACAACGACACCGTCCTACATAAAGGAGTAGGATGTAGGATTTTATAAGAAAACAAAGTTAACTTAACTCAACTCATAACCCGTCTTACATTTACACAAAATTCTATATTGATTTTTTTTTCTCGTGTTTTCAGCTTTTCTTTTCCCCATTGGATATATTTTCTTTTTGTTCAACATACGTATACTATACCTAATGTATGTGTGTGTGTGTGTGAAAAAGTTTTCTTTATTATAATATGACGATGAGAGCAAATTCTTATCCGGAGGGGTTAGAAAAAGATTTTTTTCCCTTTTTATTCTGACGTTCTTTTCTACTAAGTATAGGAAATGAGGAAATTAACTCAATGTTGAAAAATAAAGTATAACCTCAAAATTAAGTTAATTTTAGCGTTGCAAATATACAACTGAGTACATAAGTGTATGTGGGAATAATGGGAGTACATTAGGTGCTCATTGTGTGCTGTTTATGTTCTACAACAATCATGTGTAGTACTATATATGTGTGACGATGAAAGTTTCAGACCGTTTTATCGTAAATTGTTTATCTTACTGGGAAAAAGTTTTTAAATTAATACATGTTTTGGTTCTATATACGCAATACTAATATTTATTAATTTTTTATATATAAAATTTCCTATTATGGCCAACAAAAATAATGAAAATAGGTTATTATTTAGAGAATACATAACATTTTTCGGTACAAGAATTTTGATTGTACATTTTGAATTAAGTTTTGAATACTGTGTAGAGAGCCTTTCAGTTGAATTAGGAAATTTAAAAATAAAAATTCTGTTGAATAATATAGAAATAACCGAATAAAGGTTTCCTTAGTATCGTTTTAGTCAAGCTATGTTTATTTAATAGCATTTAAAAGTGATAATTTCGTTGAAATCAAAAAAAAACATTGTGTATGAAATAGTTATGCCATTTAGTCATTTGTGTGGAGTTATTTATATCCCTTCAAATGACTTTATTGTTGGAGGTATGGATTAATTAGAGCAACTATTAGTATTTACATATAGTAACAATTTACGCAAATGTAACTAAAATCTGATCGCTTACATCTTTATCAAAAAACCCATAAAATTTACTAATTTTTATAAGAATTTATTCCACGCCTGTAATTTCAAATCAAATAAATGATGTTTCGTTATAAATAAAATGTTTGACGTCTATACCTCGGTGTATACTTATATGTGTAATGTGTATGTTTATTATGGAAAAATAATGTTCTGAATCAAATTTTCTTTTGGTTTTCTATCTCCTATACTAAAACCTTAAAGTTTATCAGCAGAAAAGAACCACCTCGATTTCAATTTTGTATTTTGTAGTCATATACTTATTTGGTATGGCTGAGAAATGTACATATATATATATATATATATATAAATGTATATATAAACAATATCAATTTACTTAATCCGTATTTATATTTATTATTGGCTCGAAGAATGACTGCATTTTGCACGTACATATATATACGTTAAACAAAAGCAAAAAATACATGTTAGTCATATCACTTAGTTGTAATGTGTATTTATCCGACTTAAATTATATTGCAAATTGTAGAACCGGTTATGCAAGTAAACAATTTTCTGCAAAAAAAAATAAATAATAATGGCGATCATTGACATTATTACAACAATATATATACACAGAATATTGTTCAATTGTATACCATATAATATCCAATTTTTCATTTTAAGAAAAAAATCAGTGTTTGAATTACTTTCGTTATTGCCATCATCAGCAACTATAAATAATATTGGTACACAATGTTGTACAAACAGGCAAACATTTGGTTTTATAGTTAATAACATGATGGTGTCACTCGATAGTCTGCTAACGTGCTAATGGACAAAGTGATTATGGATTTTTGTATATCGGTAAGAATGAATATCTCTTAAATTGTGTATTGGTAATTTTGTGTACTTAACAAAAAGTGCACAGTAAGTAGCTAGATCAAGCGCAGCATTCAACGAATAATTACACATAAATATTGATGTTTGTCGCTTTTAACTACAGTGTGTGTAAGAAAAACATTTTTTAATGGAAACGTTAAAATGTTATTGTCGGTCACTTTAATTTACTTTTTATATTTTTAACACGATAAGAGGTCTAAAAGATGATATTCTTGAAGATAAAAATACCGAATATTAATAAAATTTACCAAATTTAACAGAAGTCGGTCGGAAAACTGAAAACCGACCTTCAACCATGGAAACCTAAAAAAAGGTTTACGATGTATAGCATTATTTATTAACTTTCAACAATTAAAGACTGTAAGGAATAATATAATCAAGCAGCTCCTTTATATTAAATATCATTTATTATTATTTAAAAAAAATATATACATATATACGATATCATTATTGAATTGATTTTCCTTTTTATTTATTCTTATGATTGTGTAAACTTTTTATATAGAACTTTTCTGTTACTTCCTTATATATATATAGGACTGTCATTTGTTGTGAAATATTGTTCTAGGTATTTAATTTCGATACAAAAGAAAACGGATTATTTATTAACATTATATTGATTGTTTAAAAGTCAAAAGATACCACTTTATTTTTTATTTAATTGCTTTGTGTGCCTATATTCTTCCAGCCCTATGTAGGATGTATTATAAATGTTTATGTATATTTGTAAACTAGGAGTTCTTGTATAATAAGCATACACTGAAAATTTTTCTTTGCGATATCGGAAAAACAATATTTACTTTGTGTTAACAAATACTATTTCGCTAACACCCTATAGTATAAACGTTTCGTACAGTTTCCCAATTTCCTCAGTGCGGAAAAAAATGCTAGTTCGTCGCGGAGAATCCAATCTGAGAAACTGTCGAGAAAATGCTGGAAATTTTAGAGAATCTAGAAAATGCCGGGAAATGCTAGATATTTAGAAGAATTCCGGGGAGAAGTGCCCATAAAAATTTCGGAAAATTTCTGAAAATTTCGTAGAACTTAAAGAAATTTTATGAAGCAGGAATTTCCGGTGAATTTCAGCAAAATTCACGTTTTCTATTTGCAGGAAATTAAGATGAATGACTTCCAGAGAATGCCAGGTAAAACAATAAAATGCCAGGCTACTCCATTAAATTCTGTGGAATTACAGAAAATTCAGTGAATTTCGGGCGAATTGATTTACCAAAATAAGAAGTTTTTGGATTGCCGAAAACTTCAAGGAAATTAAGGAAAATTCTGCGAAATTTCGAAAGTTCTAGGGAGTTTCGGGTAAATTCCAAAAATTTTGGGATATTTCTGGAAATTCCTATTTTCAGCGAATTCTCAGAGAGCAAATGTCGAGAATTGTCCGGAGAGTTCCATTATGTAACGGGCAATTCAAGGCAATTTCGGAATCTTTTAAACAATTTCAAGGAATTCAGCGGAAATAAGTTGTAAATTCCAATTTGCGGAGAATTCTAATTTCCAGAGAATTCTAGTGAATTTCTGGAAATGGCAATAATTCCAGGAAATGGCATAGTATTCAGAAAAAATCTTTGAATTACGTAAATTTCATAGAATTCCAAATGTCATGGTATTCAGAGAAATGCCCGAAAACTCCGAATTCAGGAGAGTTCCATCGCAGTCAGACGACTTACAGAGCTTTCAGGAATATGGCTGGAATCAGGATATTTACGGCGAATCTAAAGGTATATCAGTGAATTCAGAAGGCCTCGGGTGCGTCATATTCTAGAGAATGATTGTAAGATGTTCTGGGCAATCTCTTAGTGCTTCCTAAAGTTAGGGCCAATAATCCACTTTCGGGTTTTTTTTCAAAATTCCGGAGTAGTCCAGGGAACTTTAGAGAATACCAGACAATTTACAGAATAATTGTAGGGAAAGCCAAAAGTTCTTAAACATTGCGATCCGAAAAATATACGTATTTACGAATATACGTAACTCGTCACTATTTGTAAAATTAGACAACCTGTAAGCATATTAAAATTTTCAGCACCGGTGCTACTCCATGAGGCACTTGGAGCATATTTTTATCAAGCGGCGGAGCATTTTTTATAATGATGAGGTGCTTTTTTATTTAGCTCCAGATCGTAATTTACATAAACTTTGGTGCAAACCATGTCCATGAAAAAAAAAACACGGGCAGTCACCTGTTAACTACAGAAAGTTTCCTGTAAACCATCGCAAGTGGCCTGTAAACCGAAGTAAGTGACCTGTTAGTCACCGAAAGTGACGTGTAATCCGCTGGAAAGTGGCCTTTTTACCACCGAAATAGACATCTATGCCAGGCGTGCGCACTGGGTTTCATTACAAAATGGCCACGGCCTGCCGCAACTTTTGAAAACAAATACGTTGTCGTCGGCTCAGCGGTTTTGGGCTCAAACGTTAAAAATCGTAAAGGCTCGTAATGTTGACGGTGCCGAATCTCCTCTCCAGGATATGTTTCGATTATTTTGTCAAAAGGCCACTGGTTTCTTCGTAGATTTTTGTCCACAATTAGAACAATTTCATTCACGGTGATTGGATTGAAACTTTGATACCACTTCGAACGCTTCACCAATGTTTGAGTATATTCGTGTAATCATCGTTGCTAGAAATGATTCACTAATCTTAGTTCTATAGGCCCTTGCTTACGCACATTTTGATCAGAGTCATCAAAAATGTCAGGTATTTGAGCTGAACTTAACGTAACTGTCAAAAAAAAATTAAACTACATTGATCTTCAAAATTCACAGAGACTTTAGATAAAGGGCGGCTATAGACAAGACTTTCAACTTACGTGGACATTTCACCGTCAATACTGTGCTGAGTGCTGTCTTAACGCTTCTCCCACGAACCGCCAATGTGAGGTGCTCCTGGTAGAATGAAGTGCCACTTGATGTTGCGCAATGTCAGATCTATTTCAATTTGACGTTGGTTCAGTTCTAAGATACATTGACGTATTTTTTTTTCAGTCGCTCGCAAGTTCGTTATCAGAGTATCTTTCTTTCAGATTCTCTCTTCGTGCTACTCCATATTGAAGCTTTCGACGTCAACCTATGATCACTTCAAATTGTCCAAAGTAATCCATTCTCGTATACGTAAACGGTCGCACGAAGCATATAGTTTCGATCTTGGCAATTGTCTCATTTTAGGCAACGACGGCTAGGCTCACTTGTTCTTACACCCAATAACATTGATGCCAACTATTTCTGAACGGCAGCTTTGATAGAAACAATACAATAATCTTGCCTCACTTCGTTTGCGACAAAAAATCCATTTCGTTATGGCCAGCGTTGTTGTTGTGATAATGTGATATCAATACTTTCGTGAACCAATGTTTGGATTCCAATATGGCTTCGAATTTTTGGTTGTATTTTACGTCCGTGTTTTGAATTCGACTGTCGAGTCTTATGACGTCAGCTTTTTCCATAAAAGGTGAATATTGATATATACGACTAGATTTATTTACATTTTCTCCTTGCATCAGCATTGCATATTCTTTGTGAAAACAATCACTTTGTACTTGCCGATGCCATAATATTGTTACACTTTCAATTTCCTCTGGACATAGTTCACTGTGTTTCGAGGTTGTTTTCAAACTTTTGCCTTCAAATTAGACATACATCCAGTTTTTGGATCTCATTAGTCTAATCCATTTTGAAAATCGACCTATTTTTGGCAATTTGAAAGCACAAACGGTTCGTATCACATTCAAGAACTCAGTTTCAAATTGGTTCCCATCGGTAGTTTTCATAGCTATATCCTCTTTCGGCCACTGATCTTGATCGAATTTCAGGAAATTGGGAACAGTCCACCAACGACTTTTTGGGCTCAAGACACATTGTCTTGCGTGTAACTTCATTGGCTACATTCTCCATTCCATTGACGTCACTTAACTAGAGGATTTCCCAACACGATGAGCAACACAGAAAATGAAACTTTCCCGTATCTGATCTCAACCAGGCCAGGATAGTACAGCTTTGCTGTCAGACCAATGATACGTTTTATGTATTATAAGATTCAATTCAATTTTATTTGTTGCAGCAAGTCTGGTTCCGAGCACGGCAGCTTGAAGTTCGAGACGAGGAATTGAAAGTTTTTACATTGGTGCAACACGATTCTTTGATGAGACTAATGTTGTTTCACAATTCGATTGATTTGTAATTTTTAAGTACACTAATATCGAATATCGAAAATGCATATCGATATTCTTGGCTAGTGACAACGGTGATTCAGAATACGCTCTAGGAATTTTAACTGATTTCAGAATTTCAATACGATGAATCCAATTCTTCCATTTTGATAGTACATAGTTCTCCTGACAATTCATCGTCCCATATGCCATCCTAAGCCAGAACGCCAAATGTCTTGTAAAAGAATTTTGGCTTGAACCACATATGGTGCAACAAATCCAATAAAAACGTATATTGATATTGTAATTTTTAAAACTTATGCTCGCATGGATTCAATTGTTTGTTTAATACAGATTACACGTTGAACTCGAACTCATCATTTTGACAATTCCATTGAAATCCCAGAACACACTCTGTTTGGAACGAATTGTCTAATTGTAAGTTTTTCCAGTCTGCATCTTTAGAAGATTAGCCGGAATTCTCATAATTATTTCAGTTGAATTGCTGTTCGAGTTGGAAATGGTGAAACCATCTCTTTTATGGACTTCATAATGACATCAGGGATTGAGCTATGTGCATCTTTCATAGTTTCACAACAATCCAAATGGTCATCAACATAGTGATGAGCAGCAGCTTACGGAAGTTCCACTGAGTGTTGATCAGCAATATAATTTTTCGTAAACTGTGCCATAGACGGTGAACATTTTAACCCAAATATCGTACTTTTTATT
>JANTEX010005673.1:0-10956 GCA_024741295.1 Macrocera vittata
TTTCGAATTTTCGATTACAACTTTTTAAGGAGTGGTTTTTTGGATATAAAATGTATGAAGTACTCACATCGTATTTGAAAAATACACATTTGCTCCATATACACCAAAATAATATATTAAATCGTATAAATAGGAATCCTTTTAATTATTTTATCGAAGATGGGGAAACGTATACCCATTCTCTAAAAAAAAATCAAAGGAAGCCCAAAGCTTACCACGTACTTACATTTTATTACTACCATTTTCTTTTCTAAAAAACAGTGCCTAGGTGATGCGGCAAATCCAAACTACATAAACTCACAGCCACAGATACTCTTTACACACATTATTTTATATGATCGAGCTCAAAATCAATAGTTCCTCTTATCGAACTACAATATTGTGAAAATAGAGCTATTCAGCCTATATCAAGGCAACAAAAAAAAAGTCTTACAAGCATCAGATTCCAATATACGCTTCGTTAAAATTAATATTTTGCGCAAAAATAAATAATAATAAAAACTATTAAACACAAATTATATATATATGGAATATCCACTTTCCATAGAGATCTCCAAGTAAAGTTAATATTTTTCAAGTAATCTGAGACTAAACAACTGTCAACTTAAGCCTAAAAACCGGAATTCTTGTCCATGTCCGTTCTGGAAAGCGAGCATCACTTTTAAAAAACAAAATATAATAAAAAAATATTTTTATCCAAAAATCAAATTCATCGGCACGCTTTCGAGATTTTTTTGGCTTTCCGTTTAACTAAATAAGATATGTATCTAAAAGAAAAAAATGATTGGTGCAAAGAATCTCGAAAGTAAGCTGTTGATTTTGTTTTTTTATATAATTTTTTATTTTATTATACATACTTTGTAACGCTTAGCACAATTTTTCATTTTATAAACTGGTTAGAACGAGCTAGAACAAAACTTTCCTAAATTTAAATTTCAACTTTTGAGTATTTTTTTTATTTGCTGCATAGGTACACTATATGATGAGTTCCACTCGTCGCCCATCTTTTTCAAGAGATTTTTCATTTGAGATTTACCACAATATTTTATAATAAAACTTATATACTTTAGGTTTATTTTACTTACGACTAACAATGCGGTAGCCGAATAAAGCCACTCTTAGGTAAAGATCCCAGTAAAATAAATATTGCAGTAAATATCTTTTAAATTTTAGCCTTTTCACTTATATTATATGTGCCACCTTAACAAAAATTCCATCAATTTCTTTATTTCAGACAATGGTACTACCAATTATGGCCGGTAACATTTTTCAAGTCAAAATTCTCAACTGTAAATCGTTGATCGTCACACAAAACACTTTTGCCGATCTATCGACAATTGGTCGCCTAAGTTTCACCAACATTGAAGATTTAATATTCGAAACGGCAGCACTGAATTTTCCGGCTCGCCGACAACCATCTAACCGTGTTCAAATACAATTTTTAAATGTGAGAATTAAACTTTTGTTTCCATTTCAATTGTTTAAAGAGTTACTTTACAGACGGTTATCGAAGAAATTCCATCACACGCCATAAGTGGAAACATTGACGTAATACAATTTGATAATTGTAAAATTGGCATCGTTCGACCGTTCGCAATCACTGGTCTTCTTGGAAAAGCTTACAAACTTTCGATCTTGAATTCAGTTGTGAATCGATTTGAACCGCAGGCGTTTAAAAAATTCAACGTCGGCCAACTAATTGTACAAAATTCAAATTTTATTTCGGCTATACCGTCGCGAACAATTTACGATGTCGAAATAACGGATGCATTCACCATAGCCAATTCTAACTTTACAACTCTATTTGCGGGAGCATTTATGATGAGAGGTAAGTAAAATGTATTACATCATGCTAATATCACAAAATAATTGCATGTATATTATTAATCGTTCAGAAGTACAATCATTCCGAATGCAAAGCAATCACATCGACGAACTGAATGGTGGCGCTTTACAAATGCACATAAAAAAGGCCATTACAATTCAATCGAATCGTATTGAAAAACTTAGCAATGCAGCGTTTAAAGGTGAACAGAATTTTAATATTGAAAAATATTTATAAAAAGTTTACAAAAGTTATGCTTTCAGCAATCGAACTTGATTCCGGATACTTTTCTGAACACAGTGAACCACCCAATCTTATCTTTCAACAAAATACCATCGAAATAACAGATCGACCAATGACCATTTTGTTTGCAGCCGAATTTAATGTTAAACTGACAAAACTTTATTTTATCGAACCGTTACTATGTTCAAATTTAAAACATTTAAAAACAAACGATTTTCTACAAAACCATGCCGACAATATATATTTCACGACATTCGATCGCAAGCATAGCCACGATCAAATCGACGATACTTATCATACGTTCTCATACATAATAAACAACCAATGCATAAACGAATCGAATGTGATGTATGCAATTATCGGTGGTGTTTCGGCAATATTGATACTGATTGTGGTGGCAATCATTTTGGCCGTACTGTATTGGCGTAAACGAAAGGCCGAACAACAATTGAACGTCATACAACCGGAAGGACGAACATACAGGGAAACACAAATTGTAATGCAAATTGAAAATGCTGGCCTGTTAAAGACTGATTTATAGTGGCAACTATGTAGTACAAGTATTACATTTCATTTTGAAATCTCTTTTTTGTAAGAGAAAAAGTAAAAATGAAAAAAGTAAATGAAAACAACGCACAACAACAAATTAAAGAAGAAAATAAACCAAAAATATGTGATTAATTCCTCAGAGGAAAAATGGCCAACACTTGGCTTCCTATAGAATATTTTTAAGCTAAACGATTTAAGTACCTAAATATTTAATTTTGTATTTTTAAGAATTACAAGTGAAATAAAGATATGCAAACTTACCCAACCGGTAGATAAGAGTCTAATGCTTGATTGATTGTTAGCACTGAATCGGATATGGCCAGTCCTTTGGACAACAGTGCACCATGTGTAGCAATTGTTTCTTCGACATTCGTATAATCATCGGATGGATTATCACCTGAAACGTAAATTTTACAATAAATAGTTAGACGGCCAGACGAAAAAAAAAATTAATGCAAATGTACCTGGAAGCATTAGGTCTTTCTTCATGAGATTTGCACTGCACATTCCACCCAAATACGCTAGTTCCCATTCCAAGCGATTCAAACAAGCGTTTGACACTTTTGCCTGCTGAACAGAGTTAAAATGTTATTAGTATTTGTGTTTTTCAATTAACGCAACCAATTCTTACCATCGAAGGATTTTCGTAGCCAACAATTAAACATCGAAAACCATATTTATTCATTTGCTGGTCACGAGCATAACTGGAAGCGGTTTCAAGCGAAAAATCAATTTGATTGCCCGGTAGAACAAGAGCTGATTGCGTCCACTGCGAAGGTCTGAAATAAAATAGTAATTGTATGATGCAATGTAAAAGAAGCAAACGATAACAATATGAATCCAAAGAAATCACTTACGTGTTAAACATCTTGACAATGAAACGTTCGTCGTCAAAACTATTCAAAATCATTCGTCCTTTTGCATTGCCCATTTTCAAATTATCCTCATCGCGCACCGACACACACGACGTTATGCATGCATTTTTACATATCGTAAAACGATCATTACTTGCATTGTCCATAACATTTGCTGCTGCCGCACCTGCTCCACAACTTTTCGTACTGTCAACCATAGACGTAGACTGCTGATCGGCCGTAAACGTTGTAGATTTCGTACGTGACGGTATAGTCACCAGTAAATAATCCTCCGTCTGAGCAGTACCGCATTGATGATCAAATTCAACGGTAAACCATTGCACACATGGCGGAAATTCCACACGAAACGTACTTATCGTCGCACTTTTATATGGATGCTCACTTTCCACAATACAATAATGATTACTGGTTGTGTTCAAATCTAATATATGCTGTTTGGCATCTTCCAAATCTTTGGCAAAGAAATTAACACCACCTGTGCCGCTGCTAACAGCTGCCAGAGCCGCAGATCTCTTGCCGCTGTCACGCATTATCGTTGCCGATGGCTGATCGATTTTATTATCTCGGCCACAGTAGATTTGATTCAGTGCCGACACATGCGGTAAAATATCTCGAATGAGACTCAAAATCTGAACCGAACTCTTCGGATCACTACTGGCCAACGGTCCTATGTGCGCAAATACCAACGGCAACAATTTATGAAACATACTGGCCGAACGATCTTCGAACAATTTTAAAATTTGCGATATACTCAGTTCAATAGTGCTATCTTCTTCTGAACCACTTTTGGCAATGTCATTCAGAAAATTTCGTATATTACTATTGTTACCGTTCATTTTCGATATTCGTCCGTTTTTCAAATTACGATCTTGTATCTCATGATGATCATTATTGCCGACCAAATCCTTGGGATGAATTTCCGTTGCACCAATTTCGATTTCAAATTCAAACGGATTAGTTGATCGTTTATCGAATTTCAACGTTTCCATTATGCCCTTCGAAAACGATTCAATGCGTTTGGTCAGATCACGTGCCGTCGACACACTATTATTACTTTCGCCAACGAAACTAGTCGGCGTATTTGTTATAGCATTGTTACTGTTATTCGCAAATGTAATGTCAAAATGCTCTTCGATCGGCGTGATATTCTGTTCGGAATCAATTGTCTGTGTATTGTTTGATGAGTTTAGACTTTTCTCGCTGGGCGACATTGATGCAGCCAACGTATTTCGAGCCAATACCAATAGTTCGGTACATTTCTTTGTAATGTCTGCGGCAATTTGCAATGCTGTGTCACGTGCATGAATTTCATTAAGAATTTTACCCGTATGCGTTTCATTCTTTAACGGTGTACTGTAGTAGAGCACCGATGGTATTTGACCGCGAGCCGGTGTTGTACCGTTGAAACTCAGATCGCACGGATAGAACGAAAACGTTGTACCACATGGTCCACGAATCGACGGTAGACCAGCATCACCCGAACACGTTCGGGCGCCTTGCGAACACAAACGTATTGCGTATCGAGCATTATCTTTAATGTGAACAGGCCGTTCGAATTTTATTTCGGCCATATCACCGTGTACTATTTCCTGATCATAGGTGCCCGATATCGATTCTAATGTTTCCCATTTGTGTTGTGATTGAGACTCAATCGAATCGTACAGTAATTCCAATTGATATTCATAACTTCCGGAACCGGAATAAACCATAGCACCGGCAATGGCAATGCCCGGTCGATTGACGCTGAACGAAATGGCGTCCGGTCCAAAGTTGCCGGTATTCCATGTGCGGCTAACATCACAGCGAGCGAATCGACTGCCGGTCGAATGAAGGCTGCGAGACGGTAGAAAATTTACGTCAATCTGAAAAAGAGAAAAAATATAAA
The DNA here is from genome assembly GCA_024741295.1 of Macrocera vittata. Lineage (NCBI taxonomy): Eukaryota > Metazoa > Arthropoda > Insecta > Diptera > Keroplatidae > Macrocera > Macrocera vittata. The sequence goes on from JANTEX010005673.1 coordinate 5,378, forward strand.
AATACAATTCGAAATTTGATTAGAATCCGTTGAAAACAAAAAATCTCACATCCGACGAACAACTTTGATAGACAATTTCCGACAACACTCTTGCCAACATGTGACAACAATTCTCCACCAATTTCTGATAGATTTGCTTATTGAAGCAGTTTACATATTGATTGCATCGATTGTAAATGTTCTCGATTTTCGAACGAATCGGATGCGAAATAATTTCCAATAATCGAACAAGAACGTCTTTGAAGTGCCATGAGTTGATGAGAAAATCACTTTTCTCTTGCTGTAATACAAAGTCGAAATTAAAATCTTTTGCAGTTTTGGAAATCAACGGAAAATAGACCTGTGTACGATAGATCATCTGTTCCACAAGTACCGGATACTGATGATTTTCGGTGCTGGACAGCATCGGTAAACCAGAGTTATCGCTGGGACTCACAATTGATTTACTTTCACGATTTGACGACAACAGCGAGAAAGTGTTCAATAGTTTAACATTCGGATTGCACAGACCGGCTATTATTGCGCTAAGCAAACGCGGATGGTAAATGCCTTTGTCTTCCTGAGCCAACAGATCACAAAGGCAATTCCATTTTAGCGTTGATGTCGGATAGAATGCATTGAAACAGGATAAAAATGTCGTATGACATTCGTCAAGAATTTCTGTTGTTGTTTCGTATCCTGCGTGGACAACAATATTTGTTCAAAACCAACGTACGTACACTCGCTAACAGTTCTTATTTCGGTAATACCTTCAATTTCAATGTCGGATGGAATTTCATCGCAAAGAATCTGTATAAGCAAGGCGCGTACATTGCCGATACATTCGGCAAGTTGTAAATTCTCTGCATTCACCTTCTTTGGATTTGTTGGTGTCGTTGCATCCATACTGCTGCCCATAAATCCTTTGGCTGCAACATTACCCGATGTCGGCGCTGTCTTAGACGTTGACGGACCTTGATTGAGAACATCTAAACATAAAAGGTGTTAACGAAATATGCAGGCATAAAAAAACAAAAATACAACTTACAAACTTGAGCTTCAGTTTTCTGTTCACCGTCTGCTGGCTTTTTCATTGGTTGTCGTAGAGCCCCGGAAAGGGCACGACCAAAATAACTGTTCGGATAAATTTCGTTCGTATATTTGCGCAACAAACGCAAGCATGCTTTATTTATGTAAAACAGACGATTCAGTGCGGCCGTAGTTTGTGGCAATTTTTTCTGAAAATTTTAAATTTGAATCAGAAAATCAATTTTCACTGCAGCACAATGGCCATACCTTATCTTTCAACTCATTTAATGTCAATTTAAAGGTACCCCAGGCCCAGTTTAATAGCAAAACCAAATTCTCAAAACATTCTTTTGTCACTGTGTTCGCAAATAATCGCGACACCTTGTACACGGGATCCAAATCGGTACAAATTGGTGGCTGCTTTGTTTCCTGGGTTATGATTCGATACAGAATCGATGGAATTTGTCCAGAATTCACGTCAGTTCCGTTATTTGCTTTTTTTGACGTCTTAAAATTGAACACAATTTGATCTTCGGTTGTAACCGTTGACTGACCAGCCGAACCACAGTCTGACGATGGTCCCGATATACGTGCCCACACCAAAAACCATTTGCCAGCATGTGCAGTTAATGGTTTTGGAAGCATTATGTTGTATTTACTTCGAGCCGGACATTCATATGGGATCTCTTCGGTTTCCGACACCAAAACACCATCTTTCTCATAGCCACCTCCATCGGCACCCAAATCGTACAATTTTAATTTGCACGTGTACTCACCGCGTCCGCCAAACATTGCAAAACCACACAACAAAATATCGGTGTCGGCCATAAAGCGAATGGCTTCAACACTATGCCCAGAATAGCCCCAACCACCGCCCAAATTTTCAAATCGAGACACAATTTGAAAGTCACTGTTTTGAATGTCTTTGGTTGGGCTGATGGAGCGCGGACGAATTTGCTCAAAGCAGCTAGGTCTACAAAAATTAAGTTTTGTCATTTTGGCATGACGTAAAGACGTGACGACGAAACTCACATTAAATCATGTCCTGAAGTTAAAATGTCTAGACACGCAAGAATATTGAGCGAAGCATGGTTACGTGTAACTTGCATATCGTATTTTTGTGGCAAAGCAAGTTCTGGCAATAGAATTGCTCGCAAATGGGAGGAATACTGAAATTTTGTGTATAAATTCGAAATAGTTTTATAAATTGGATATTTGCTTAATGTCTGAATGGACTTTAAAAAAAATAAAACAAAAACAATAACACAATTACCTCATTTCCAATTGGCATTTCGCTGGCAATGACATTATAACACGTTATGTTCTTCGATATTGCATCGAAAACCCACAAAATATTATAGCAAATGTCTAGAGCAAACGCTAACTGTGGTTGGATACGTTCCAACGGCTTTTGTTCGACTCGCTTACTTTTTCGCCGCGTGTGATCTGGCGAATACTTTAAATTCTCCTGAACGTCGAAAATCTGATTCCTTGCCTCGTGAACACTTTGTGACATACGATCATTGTTTGTGGTTTGTTGTTGTTGTTGTTGTTGTTGTTGCTGCTGGAAAGCTGTATTTACCTCAACATTTTGATTACATTTATCGGACGCGAGCTGTGCCAATACATTACTATTTGTCTGAATAATTTTGGCAAAATTCACTTGATTCACATTGTGCGCATTGCAATTGCCATCTCGACGACTTATCGACAAACAATTAAACGATAACGGAAATTGTGGAATCAATACTGAAAATACAATAAAATTGAAAAAAAAAAGATTCAGCCACTCAAAAACTCTGTACAATAGGCATTTACTTACATATCGTACTTTTATCCGCAACAATATTGATTTTTGAAAGCATTTGACCGGTAATCAATGATTCGTCAATTTTGAAAAAGGTTTGATCACCGCTTGCATTGATCCACGTTGCCTTTTTGCCAAAGTTTGGTCCGATACCACTAAAATGAGAATGAAAATGATTTTTTAAATTTGCAGATTATTTGAAAAAAAACAATCAAAATACGAAGCTTACAACACAGCACCCGGTGTACAATTCCACAAATACTTTTGACGCTGCAACAAAATACTAGACACATTCGGTGACGGTGAATCATCGCCGGCCGCACTGCCACAACTATACTCTGACTTATGCATTATCTCCTCCGACGAATTTGAATTCCTCTGAATTTCATTTGGCAATCGTCCCAGTTGTCCTTTCTGATGATTACCAAATGTATAAATAATTCCTTTGTTCGTTAACAAAACCGTGTGGTTACTGCCGGCCGACACCTGACACACAGCACCGGATATTTTCACAGAGACCGGTCCAAAATGCGGTTGCAAATCACCGGTTCCAAGTTGACCATATTGATTGCTGCCAAATGTGAAAACTTCGCCGCTTAGTGTCAGCACTACCGTATGATGCATACCGCAAGAAATTTCACAAACTGGACTACTGCACGGCAAGGAAACTTTATGCGGAGACAGTGGTGCAACCCGTGGCGTATCACGCTCTGCTTCGGATATAGGCGCTGCATTGCAAGCACCAATACTATTTCCAGCCGCTCCATTAGTTTCGTCGGATTTTTTATCTTTTTGTCGCATCAGTACAGATTTCGAGCGTTGACGTATAAGAAAGTTAAACGTGGAATTGTCTTTAGTGTCGCTTCCCAATGCCGGTAGTCCGCCACTGCCGCTGCCACTTTCTGTCTCTTGGATTGAAATGCACGTAGAGCAAACGCCACATTTCAGACAGCCAGCATCTCCGTGACCGCATGCGCAGTTACTGTAACACAGATAACATTTAGACTTGTGTCGATCTATTGAAATTTTACCCAAAACTCACGCTCCTGGAATACGATTTTCGATTGGGGTATTTTGCGTTGAAACACATGATATATTGTAGCCGGTGCATTCACGACAGACTGAACAAACCTATTGAATTAAAACCCTGGATAGTTTATAGCTCAAATATACAGTGATCATATTTCAAAACATACACGACACTGTCCTTGAACAACATTGTGGTCGTCTAAGTCGCATATATTTGATGCATCGTATTTGAAGCGCATAGTTAGATCCATTGATGCTAAATTTCCGGTTGCCTGAGAGCCGCTTGCATCATTTGCGACACCAGTGTTTGTGGCGGTATTTTCTTTGCCTTTTGCAGATCCACCACCACGTCCACATTGGCTTTTATTGTTTAAGCCAAAGGTAAATATTTGCCCTTTGCCATTTAACGCAACACAGTGGGCTTTACCAAGTGCCACTTTGGTTATGTGCTGATGAAGTAAATCAGTAACGAAGCCTGTGGAAAGTAGTGCACGAGACAATTAATATCAAACTTAATTGAGGCAACGATCGAATAAAACGGAGGAAGTTAGCAGATAATGCTGATAACTAGGGGTAATGGGCAATGATTTTCAAAGAATGCATCGTCATTTCGATATACCAGCTCCTTGGGGAATTTTTCAATTAAAGTACATTAGGTGCTTCACAAACGGCTTGAAGCTCAATCAAACAAAGAAACGAAATCCCAGAAAATAAAATATAAAATATTGCCCAATGTTCCAAATGCCTTTGGCAGTATTTCTAAGAATATGTTATCACGGTTCCGCTTTTAAAAAAGTATTTCTCAAATGGTGCGCACTGGGAAATATCCTGGGAAACGACAAAAGATATTTTACAGGTGATGTTGGACATAACACGTAGTATTGTTTTTACCGAGAATCCCTTAATTTTACCTATGTCTGCTATGTAAGTATCAAAAACATTTAGTCTTTCGGAACGAAGAACAGAGCATTCGCACAGTATGTGTTCTGCCGTTTTCTCCTCATCGTCGCACCATCTAAGGTGGATGTATCTGCTACATTTAACCGGTGTAGGTGTTTTTTAAACTTTCACGTGACTAGTCATAAATTCGGTGACCTTTGCCAGCTTTTTCCGCGGTAGTGATAGCGGTATACTTTCGATATGTAAAGGACGCCATAATCATGTGTTTGGCATGTTGACAGCTGTTGAGTGCTGTCCTCGTTGCAAAATGTCTTGCGCAGGCCATATTTTATGAAGCGTGCCAGCTGCTCTAAGAGACAGACCCACAAATGGTTCTGTGCCTTGTACCACTTTCTGAACACCCCTTTTTCGCTAGTGCATCCGCCATTTGATTTCCCGGAAACCCCGAATGTCTTCTCACCCAGAAGAGTTTAACAATGTTCCCAGACCTCAGTCCCTTTAAGGAAAGAAAACATTCATGAACGAGCCTAGATATGAAGTCGACATTACTACCAAATAATTTAAGATAGATCAACTGTACACTCTATCGGTACAGTGTCTAAAGAATATGACAATGGCAAGTCAGAAGAAAGGCAGCAAGAATGTGTCGAAGTTTAGATCGATGGCAGTTACTTCTCAAGCAATAGCCAGAGATGTAAACCTGTCAAATCCAATCTTAGACCAACTAATGTATCCGCTTAAATCGATATGTTTTTGTATCAAATTTCAACCACCTGACGAAAATTTTACACTTCCATGACTTGTTTCCAGGTCATTGAAGTGTTGGGTCTCATCA
>JANTEX010005784.1:0-10954 GCA_024741295.1 Macrocera vittata
CGGGTGATCGATCAATTCATTTAGACCATACAAATCGTCCGGGTAGGACAGCGTGTTAACCACCGGAAAATACCAGGAATCGATCAGAGTTGGTCAGGATGCCACCGAAAGTAAGAAGGAAACTCCCGGCAGTTACTGACAATTGACAGGAAGCAAACGAGAAACTACAGGCAGTGAGATCGAAACGACCGAAAGTGACCAGAAAATAAACGGAAGTGAACCAAACTGACTAGATTTTAGCAGAAATCGACCAAAACGAAGCAGAAACGACTAAAAGTGACCAGCAAACGACCAAGTCACCAAGCACTAAAATCAATTTTCAGAGGCCGTAATTTTGGATTAAGTCTGGTCACTTTCGGTTGATTTTTGGCCACTTTTAGTTGAATAGCGGTCATTTTCGATCGATGTCTGGTCACTCCGGAAGATTTTTTGCTACAATTATATATTGTTTTTCATTGCCGAGTTACGTTATAGTTTTTCATTTAGTGAGTGCTATCGGCACATTGTACAGCTGCCTTATTAAATTTTTCTATTTACTTATATTTCGCTTAGAGTTTGTTGGTTTTATAGCTGCTCATGTAATGATATACATTAATTGAAGAACAAACTCGGTTATACTGTTCCGGAGAGATATATGAATGCCCCGACATTTTAGGCATCAGATGATACTTTGCCTTCCCCACACGCATACAATCGTCCCTGACATACTCTAAAAAGAAGACAGCGGCAGCCTCTGAAAGAAGTATTGAATGAAAAGTCTAGACATCAGACGATACTTTGCCCTAACTCTAAAACTCGCAATATCACTCTTTTCATTAAGTCTTGGGTTGGAAAACTCATATTTACATAGAAAAGCTTACACAAAAGCTTAAAGTAAGCGTATTTAAATTAAGTAAACATTTTGTTTTTTTTTTTTGTTGTTTACCTTATGTTATGCAATTTTTTGGTAGATATTAGATAATGTGTTTTTAGGCGTAATTGCGTTTGTAGTTTACAATACGGCTACATATGCTTAAAAACAAAAGAACCGAGACATAAGAACAGGTATAGCAAGTTATTCACATTTCATTAAAACCACAACACAAAACCTATAAAAATAGCATAACAGTTTGTTCTGGCTTTTCAAATAAAATTGGTTATAAAAAGCTTTGTACTTGTAATGTACAATATGGTCAAAGGTACTTAAAAGCTGTGTGCTTTAAAAAAATATATATAACCGAGACATAAGTACAGGTATAACAAGTTATTCTGATTTTCAATGGTATATTATTCTTCGGCGCATACATGTTGACTAATGTACAATTGAAATCACGCCTAAAACCACAATAAGTAAACATATTTTGTTCATATAAACTTTAACCCGTCCCCTAACGTTTGCGGGATCACTTTTCCACAAATTCTTCAACAAAAGGTTGTAGAGGATAGCCTTCATTGATCCATGCATCCCACGCACTCTATCGGCGATAATATATTTTTTTCAATATTTATGGGAGAGAGGGGGGTTCAGAAAATCGCGAAAATATTTGTTTTAGGATCTTCAACCCTAAAGTTTGGTGGACGACTACTCCAAAAATTCGCTAAAATAAAGGTTTGTTGGGGATCCTTTCCGTCAATACACTCACTCCATCGGAAGTGTCATAATTTCTTCATAATTACTTTAACCACCACAAATCGTTAGAACAAAAGTTTGCTCTTCATCCGCGCCTCTACAAAAATGTTTAGGATACGCATATACTCTGCCTCGCTACCATCAAAATGAATCTAGAAAAGTTGTTACGAGTTTTTGACTAATAGAATCCGGGATCAATAACCACCGTAAAATCAGATCAAGACACCTAAACTGAAACCGGAGCCATTCTACAAAATATTAAAACTTCTGGCCCACAGAATCCAGGCAAAGGGAATGGCTTCTTTATCTTTAATTCTGTTAATATTTTACAAAAGGCTTGGTTTCAGTTTGGGGCGTCTCGATCCTTTTTATCGTTGAGTGATTAATAAATTATTGATCACTGCTTATATAAGTCAGAAAGTACATAACAACCTTTGAAAAATCTTATAGTAGGCAGGAGAAGAATCCGTGACCCAAAAAGTTAAATCACCCATCCAGGTCTGAAAATATAAAAATAAACCTGCGACTGCCGTCAATTTTCATCGACTAAAGTCGATTAACCGTTAACTAACTAACTAAACCCACTAAATTTGGTAACAACAAACACTAATCGGCTTATATGTGCCACGCCTTGATGGAATCGAAGAAAATGTAAGAGCCGACCAGATGGCTATGGAAGGATCCTTTATCTACTTTAAGGGACCCGAACCTTTCTGTGGTTTAAGTAGGAGTGGGACGAAAAAACGCCTAACAGAATGGATGTGAAGGGAAAACCAGAGAAACCTCGAAACAAGAACAGAGTAAATGACTGAGCATGACCAATTCATGAAACATTCATTCAACATGAAGGTGATCAATGCCTCGTATTGTAGAGTCTGTAGACTAAAGGAGGAGACTGCGGACCATTTACTATCGGAATGTGAGGCCCTAAGCAACAGCAGACTTCTTCCCCAGGCCAATACTTCCTTGAACTAATTGCTCAAATTCTACGATCGACTCAATCTACGTAATGGCAACTAAGTTAAACACGCCTCACAATGAATTCAAAGGGACTAAGCGAAGCTGGATCTAATTAACAATTTACATACGTACGAGGACAAAGAAAGTTGTCTAAAGATAATTGAAAAGAAATGTGCAGTTCCAGAACAATACACATCGATGTGAAATTTTCTCATGATATAAAGATCAAAGAAGAAGTTAAATTCAAAAGCTGCCCAACCGAGGACATGAAATTTTTCCAACAATTTGAAAAAGGCGTTTAAATTTCGTTAAACAGCAGAGAACAGACTCGCGTCTTGTGGACAAGCAAAATCGTCATACATTTGCACTTTACGACCACCTACGAGTGTCACTTTAAAATGGTCACGAAACATGACAAGTATTAAATTCAGACTAATGTCATGTTTTGATATTATGGCGATAAAAAGCATACGAGCGGCGCTAGCCAAATACGGCACAGAACCGATCTTTGACACCGATGGATGCAAGAACTACTGCGTAACAGAAAGATTACAAATGACTAAGTTCAGGCACACCGCAAGGAGGGATAATATTACCCCTCTTCTGGATACTCACCATCAATAGTATTATAGACAAACTAAACAGAGACGGTTATATGACGGTCGCATATGCCGACGATGTGGTGATTATCATCAGAGGGAAGTATCCGTCCGTCATGGTTGGGTTAATGCAGACCGCACTAGACCAAATAGTTAGATGGGCCAGTTCAAACAGGCCATCGAAGCCAAAACCGAACTCAACATGTTCAATAGAGCACACACAGTACCAGAATTTCCTTTACCACACATCGGAAATATGTAATTATCATTAACCCCATAAGTTAAATATTTGGGCCTTACAATTGACTGAAAACTGAATTGGAGATCCACGGTGGAGGAAAGAATAAAAAATGCAACAGCTTCCTTCCTTATATGCAAAAAGCTGTTCAGCAAGAAATGGAGACTAAGTCCTGAAATGGTCCACTGGCTGTATATATATAGACACAGAATAATCCTCACATACGGCTCACTTATATGGTGGAGAGCTGTAAAGGGGACTAGTATTCAGAATGAATTAGTCAGAGTTCAAAGAATAACCTGTCTGGGCATCTCAGGTGCACTAAGGACCACACTTACAGCCGGTCTCGAAACTATATTAGTTCTCCAGCCACTAGACCTCTTTGTCAAAAGATCTGCTTTATTGGCTGCGATTCGAATCAGAAATGGTTGTCATTTTACCGTTTCTTCTGTGAGCCACACGGATATCCTCAAAGAATTCGGTAGTGTACAACACCCCAATGGAGAAGCGTGAACAATATTAGACCAAACATAAAATTTGACAAAGTACAGTACAAAGTAGTGCCGCCTCGGAGGGAAGACTGGGAAAACGGACAAGATATTAGACCTGACAATGGGCTGATCATCTTCACCGACGGATCAAAGACGAAAACTGGCAGTGGAGCCGGTTTCTTAATTGACGAAGCGGCCTTTGGACACCAAAGCATTATGGGTAACGAAAAAGCTGATAAGCGTGGTTAAGATTGAAAGCGACGATTACCTTTGGAAAATTATGAATACCAGATGGACAAGTAGAGACAACTGTAGACAAAGTCGAACTATCTGGCCACATCCAGACAAAGGAAAAAGCAAAAGACTCTTAAATTGGAGCAGGAACAGTGTGAGGACAGTAGTCTATACACGGGATAGTGCTTGCTACGAGAACACGCAAAGAGATTAAGAGTTGTAACGGCTGAAATGTGCAGAGGCTGTAGCAAAGACACGGAATCTCTAGAACACTTCTAGTGCCACTGTCCGGCTCTGAAACATAGACGCTTCAAGTACTTCGGGCACTTTATCACCGAACTTGGTTATATGGCAGGACAAGAACCGAAAAATATCCTTCGGTTCTGCCAAAGTGCCAACTGGTTTTGAAAAGTGTTGACGCGTGAAACAAGGGACCGGCAAAAGGGTCCGCAAGGGCCTAGTGCATACTCAGCCACTATTTGGCCGAGCGTCCGGTAGACTACTAAAACTACTACTACTTGCCTCACTGCCTGTCGTCTCAAAGGCTACTTCAACGCCGCTCCAGACAAATATCAAAAGTTTTTCAAATTCTAAAGTTAAGAAAATTCTTTTAAATTCTGATTTTCGGAAAAATCGGAAAAAGTTTCAAATTAGCCAATAGAGTTAATCGGATTTTTTGAGGTTTTTAGTCGATTTATCCAGATTAACCCTAAACATTAATCAAATATCACATAACACACCATAAATGTTTTCTTCTCAAAACTAAATTTTCACATAGATTCATGTGAATTTCAAGTTAAATAATATTGCACGAAAATAGCAGAAACAAAGCCAAATAATTGTTGCACATAACAGGTACCACCAATATAAATAAATTGCTGCAAGTAAATATACAAAGACGGTGTGGTGTGGTCCGGTGTGAGTAGGGTACTCCACGGCCCCAAACAACATACAATCACTTGCCCTGACAAAAAACAGCAGCGGGGAGCAGGTATGTCGTCGTATGAGTGTTTTTTTTCACCATACCTTAAATCTGAATCACATACAAGCTTCTCTGTAATTCGAATATTACTAAAATCTAAACAATTATTACACTCTGTCGTCTGGGAATAAAAGGTGCAGAAATTTTGGTTTTTTACGATATTATTAAAATGCATTTCGGCCATTTTCTTATATGCTGTTGTGTGTGCTCTCGTTTTGGAGCACCTTCGCATAATTCATAAAACACCATTTCTCATCAGATATCACTTTGACACACCCAAGCAAAACAATCACATTTTCACATATCAGCCACAGTTTTTCCGATAAAACTTTAACAAAATCATAATTATCAAACAATTAACTTACCGTTGATTGAGTTTTCAGTAATTAAACAACAATTAAATACACTTTTTCAATCACTTTTTGGTAGACACAATAAAATTTTACGTTCCGTACCACAAAGAAAAAAACGCGAACATGAAATGTCTTCCCGCAGCACCAGCAAGCAGAGAAAACAAGAAAGAGAAAACAACAAAAAAAACATGGCGCTTGAAAAGGAATTTTTAGCGCTCTATGGCGAAAGTCTGTTCACTGTTTCTATCGTCAGATGCTAAATCTGCATTATCATTCATATGTGAATCGACTGTGATTTAATTCAATTTGTACCGAGAAATGTTGATTGGGTCTTAAAAAAAATATCAATACGCTTGCGCGGCGAATTACAAATGTCAAATTCGATGAAAACAAAAACAATTTTTCATTCTGCCTCTGATCACTTTTCGAATTCGATTATTTTCTTTTTTTTTGCTTTTTGTAATTTAATTTAAAGTGATAAATATTTATTAAAAAAGAAGTTTCTGCAAATAAAACTATAATAAAAAGTGTTTTAAATCTGCGGGTAAAATTCCAACTCTATTGGATTCACTGCAGGTTTATATGAGTGCAAAAGGTAAAAAACCGGAGTGAAACAACTATCGAAAAGACAATTCAAATTTCCCGTAACAATATTATGCCGGTAAATGAACTTTAACATTAATTAAATTAACAATAAACCGTACACTCATTACTAATCGATATTACTTTGCACTTTTTTTTGTTGTTGTTCCATTTCCTAGGAAAATCACAAAGGCATCAACGGCATAACGTCGTCTTCGTCGTCTCAACAATCGAATCAATTGCAAACGAAAAATTTCGTACATTTGATGTTGACAAATTTTTCAAAAATGTGTAAGTACACTGAAATTTTAATTTTGTTAAATTGTAATTGTTTTTAATGCGTATTTGGCATACGCTACTAATTAACACAGTTTCGTGACGTTTTTTGTTTGTGGCCTCTCTTAACTTGTATGACAAAAAAAAAGAAGAAGTAAATGATAATAATTCAAATTAACTTCCACGAGCGATTCACGTAGTTTAGGCTTAAAATAATTTTTTGTAACAACAAAGAACATTAGCATTCTGATCTTGTTAATTATGTGTAGGGCGAACGACAGCCGATACCGTTGACCGATTTCTGGATGACGTTGGTGCCTACGTTTTGTTAGACAGCATTGCTCGCCATCTGGCCAGACATCCATATCTTGCACTAGGTGTGTCGGCCGGCATACTTTCGATTGCGTTGCCATTTATTATTTTCATGGTATTCGCTATTGCAACCGTTATAATGACCTTTACCGGATTCGTTATTGTCGAAGGTGAGATATTTTTTTTTGGATGATGCGCGCATAGACGCAATTTAATTTCAAACTATCCTCCGATCATGTCAGGCACTTTAATCACAATTGCATCAGTGTTGCTGTTTGGATTTCTTGGTGTTGTTTTGCTGGTATCGTTATTCTTTGGCATTGTCCTGTTGGCCGGCTATTTTGGCTTTATTCATGTGTACGATATGCTGCGTCCGCCGACCGTCAAACCGACTGTGGCGAATGGTGTGCCAAAATCGAATTCACATCGTTCGGCTATGAATGGCAGTTGTGCGAATGGAAGTGGTTGATTTGTAATTGCTTAGGTTTGAGTGCAGTTTTTTTGTTATTCAAAAAGTGGCGATTAAAACCGAATGCGCGGTTAAAGATTGAACTGTGTAGTGATTAAAGTTATTAATGACAGACGACCTCGGATATGACCAAAAATATTTTTATTAAATTTTGTTTATCATCTTTTTTTTAGTTTAAGTATCTTACTGTGGTTAAGTGAAGAAAAAGTGTAGAATTACTGTAGAGTGTAGAGCATAATTGTAGATAATATGTTTGTTGTCTTTTTTTTTGTATAGGTGTACGAGATTATTTTTTATGAATATTAATGTTCAATGAAATATTTTTTTACTTCCACAATATGTTATAGCAACTAAATAAGTTTCTTTTTGTTCTATTTCGTGATAATAGATTTGTTTCTTAAATCAGATCGGCCAATGTTGTTTTTATTTTCGTATATTGTGATGCGTGAACCATTTTTGTGGTTTTAAAGGTGAGTATACAGTGATTCAAAAAGATATGTTCAATTAAATTCTGCGAAACTGCTGACAAATATTTTAAAACGTTGTATAAATTGTCCGTTATCTACTTGAAAGGTGTATTTTTAAATAGCATTCGCTCGGGTGTAATTCTTCCTTAGTAAATGCTCCGAAGTCTCCTCCACTAGTTTACAGAATCTGCAATACGAGATGTTGGCCATCTTCATGTTGTATAGATATTTCCTGAATGGACAATGGCCAATCATTATCTCTGTGGTGGCCTTTAGTTTCGATTTGTTTAGCTACAAATATTTGTTGGTTCTTTCAGGCAAAATGAGTTTTACAACCTCTCATGCATGAGACCAGGTTTTTGTTCACAGATTTCTTCAGTCTATTTTTAGGTATTTTTTCGCCTTCGCTCCTACTTAAACCACATAATGGTTTGGACCCCGTAAAGTCGGTGAAGATACTCCCCTAGTCAACTCCTCTGCCCTTTCATTTCCTTCGATTCCTTTATGACGTGGTACTTAAATAAGCGTCAACTTTTTATTGGCCCCAAGACTATTACGAGATTGAAGGCATTCCCGTCGTGAATGTCGTCCTGGCCAAAATCCGTCCTTTTAGAGCCGCCTGAATGTCTAGTGAGGGCCTCGATCGCGGCAGTTGGATCCGTACGCATATCACCCGTCGTGGTAAGGCAGACGAGTCTCTGCTGTCCATCAAGCTTCGTCCTGGTCCTCTCAGTCCGTGTGTTGCCATAGGTCTTACCACAAGTTCATACAGTCTTTAGGACATTTGAAAGCGTATTCCCTAATTAATGCACACCGTTCGTCTGCATGCTCACAGAGAGTATCTGTCCCTTTTTAGGACGGTGTCCACGTGGGTGTTCCACATCAATTGCTAGTCCATTGTAACTCCAAGATACATTACCTCATTAAAGAAGCTTGTAGTTTCGTTTTATTCGTCACCATTTTTCTTTTCCTTGTGAATGGTTGGTTGGTTTGTGAAGTGGACTCACAAGGAAAACGAGTCAGTCGTTAGGCACTAGGCGAGCCCCATTAGATATCCCTTAGTACTGTTTTCACGGGAAACCTGCTATAGTGATATATGTCTATTGTATATGACTTAAAAACCTTTAGTCTCTAAAGAAAAGGGCAGGGCAATTGAAGAGTAAATGTTCTGCCATTTCAATTTCATCACATCTTCTACAGAATGGTGCCTGAACCACACCTGGCCTGTTTCAGTGTTTGTTAAATTGTCCATGACCAGTTAGGAATTAAATGGCCGTGGGCATCCTTTTCCTGGCTAAGGACGGTACATCTTTAGATATTGTATCGTCCAGGTAGCAAAATGTCTCAATCGGAATGTCTTATGAAACGCGCTGGCCGCTTTAAGTGACAATCCCACACATGGTTCTGGCCCAGGTATCGTTTGTTGGACCCATAGATAACGCCATAATGGACCCCTAATTTTGCGTAGCACGACAATTCCCCGGAAATACAATTCACCGAAATTACAATTCACCATAAACATAATTCACCGAAAATAGAATTCGCCAAGAAACGACAATTCACCGAAATCAAGCGATGATGAGTGGATTTTTATAGGAAGTGGTCGGATTTCGACCGGAAGTGACCGGATTTTATCCGAAAGTGACCGGATTTCAACCGAAAGCGACTGTATTTCAACAGAAAGTGGCCGGATTTCAACCGGAAGTGAGCGACTTTAAGCCGAAGTGACCGGACTTCAACCGGAAGTGACCGGTTATGAACCGGCGGCGGCTTCTGGAAAAAATTATTTACCTGCCATCCCTCTATTGTTTGTGCCTACATATATTCGGCAAAATCCCAAAAAAGCGGGGTTCTAAGAGCGGCAGAAAAAAAAAGAAATTGACAAATTATCAGGCACTAGACGATTCCATGCTCGTGTTCGTGCCTAAATGTACTCAAAAAAGCAGCGTCATTTCCGGTTGATATCCGGTCATTTCTGGTTGATATCCGGTCACTTCTGCTTAAATCCAGTCACTTTCGGCTGAATACCCTTCACTTCCGGTAGAAATCTTGTCACTTCCGGTTGAAATCTGGTCATCACCCGTTGTTTTCAGTGGATTGTCGTTTTCGGAGAATTGTATATTCGGTGAATTGTATTTTCGGAGAATTGAATTTTCGGTGAAATGTATTTTCGGTGAATTGTGTTTTCTGAGAATTGTCATGGAACCCTAATTTCGCAAGGGCACCTACCTAACCTAAACGCGTGCTAGCTGAAGTGCAAGGTTTGTCCTTCAGAGTTACTTCTATTGTATGGTTATCAATTAATTTCTCCGTCTTTTTTAGTAAAAACGATATCAGACTGATCGGTCCGAAAATTTTTGGATTCGGTGTCTTTTTTCCCCACTTTTGGAATACAATTTCTCCAACCCATCGATATGTACCCGATTGCTAGACTACTTCTAAAGTTTCATATCAGATACGGCAAGAGTTCTGATAGTCCTTTCTGGAGTAAAACCGGAACAATGCCGTCTACCCCTGCTAACTTGAACGGCTGAAAGGTACCAAGTCCATTCCATACTAAAGATCTCTGTTGCTTTTCGCCAATCATCTTGGCGCGGTCTTGTGCCTACCTCCATTTCTGGGAGCGTTACTAGTTCTTGCGCAACTAGTGCACAGCCCGGAAAGTGAGTTTCAGACAATAAGAGCGCTTTTGGTTCTTGATCTTCTGTGAAACTTCCATCTGGCTTTTTAAGACTTTTCTCCGACAATTATCTCTTGAAATTGCCATTTGGAACTTTATCACATGAGGTAGCAAGTCTAGCCGGGCCGTTTTCTTGCTAGTCTCTCAGTAGACCTCAATACCTCTGTCACGTCCCTAACGCCCCTACTTCTATCAGCCATCGCGATCCCAAGAACCTGTGAGTATCCTACTTCAGTCTTGACTCCTCGGTCTTCTGAAAGATGTTTCCGTCTGTCTTTCGATTCCCACCTGAAATCTTATGATCGGACATGGAACTTTCATTTGAAACATGCCAATCCCTGAGATACTGATATATGTCCACGCTGCAAATGTAATATCCTGGACTTCTTTTCTTGCCTTAGTAACAAAGATCGGTCTATTTCCCCTGTTAAGTACCTCCAAGTTTTTATCGTTAATATAATGGAGCAGTAACTCACCTCGTTCATTCAGGTTACTGCTTTAAGGGCATTGTAGATGAATCACCAGGAAAATACGCGAAACAGACGATTACCGTATATCTGCTAATTCTATTGCTACGATGTCTCGGTTCCAGAACTCTGTAATCCGCAAAAAAAAATAGTAGGTACTCCTAATTAGGATGCCACTTCTGTGTCGTTCCACAGTTGTGTCATAAATTATTCTACTTACCTTTCCATTAGCAGT
>JANTEX010005895.1:0-10951 GCA_024741295.1 Macrocera vittata
TACATGGTGGGAATAAAAGTTGTATGTACTTTTAACTTTTTACTGACGAGTCCCACAAGAATCCGATCTACGCCCGCAGTGTCAGTGTCCAACTCTTCAGTGTACTCGTATTTATATATTTGTCAACGTCTGTTTAATAATAAATTTCTATATATTTCAAAAGAAATATTTTGTTATTCTTTTTTATTTGCATACATTGCATATATGTATGTAGGTCTTATCTATTGTAAGCTTTTTATTTAGCATACATTTCATATGTGCAGACTTTACCATCGAATATAATATATTCACTACAGGGATGCTTGTGAAATACCAACATTGAAAATTTTGTTCAATTTTTCTGCACGGCGAGTCACTTTATTGTTAACATTTGTTATTTGCTTTTTAGTTTATTTTATTATTAACAAGTTAAATGTTTAATTCTACGGTATTTCAAAATCTGTGAAATAATGCACATTAAATTCAACACTAAATAATTGATTTTGTTATTTGTTTTTTTTTTTTTTTTATTTAAAATTGTATTAAGTTTAGAAAATATAAACCACGATAAAATAGTAATGTTCTTAAATATTGCCTGATTATGAGTTAATTTTCTTCAATTTTTACGGTTGAATGTTCATGCTGCTACGCTGTATATAAATAATTTGGACTACACAAATTTTGGGATTTACATTAAAATTTAAATGCAAACTTTTATTGCAATCCAAAATTGAACATAAAGTGGTTTTTACATTTTCTTTTGATGAACACCCTCAATATTCACTTACGTATACATATATTACAATATCGTACTTTTATATACATATATTTAGTGAAAGTCTGGTTTATATTTGTTTTCTTTTTATATGTTGCATAAATATATTCTATATCGTGATACATTTAATCTTTATGGTGGAAAAGGAAATATAAGAAACTGAATTGGTCTCGGTATAAAATAATAGTGAAATAAATTTGTATAGTATTTCAAATAACACGTGGGGTATTTTGAAATGTGCTGCGAAAATTTCGTAGATTTAAAAATTTTATTTGTAAATGAAATATCTATGTATGGAATATTGACAAAATAATTTGTATTAAACATTTTGCCAGAAAACAAAAAAAAATGCATTTTCATTATATTTTTATTAAAAATTAAATATTGTACAGTGAAATCGGTCTAAGACGGAAGCCCACGGGACCGGAAAAAAATTCCGTCTTAGACAGGTTTCCGCTTTCCGTCTTATCCCGGGTGCATTAAAAAATTTAGAAAAATTCAATAAAAACGGTATACATATATTAGATTTCAATTTTTAATTTCAATATGTATTGGACATTAGCAGTGTTCCAAGATCACCCGATTTATCGGCACTTTCCGATTTTTGCTCTATTTGCCCGACTTAGGCTGCATTTAGCACATTTTATGGAATTTTTGCCTGATTTCCTTAGTTTAAAAACAATCATAGAAGACTGATCACCCTCTTGAAAATGTCTGTACGACAGTATGAACACAGGGGTGGCTTCAGTACACCGATGAGATTTTTAAAAAACTTTCCAAATGGGCATAAAATGTATGAGGTATTTATAACATGTTTTAATAAAAAATATTTCTTCCATAAATACCAGACTGTAATATTTTTGTAGAAACTACAATACTTCGGCTTCCTAACGACCATAGTTGCATACAATTTTAATGAAAACTAACGGAGATATCACAGTTCTACCTAGAGCCTGTAATATAATAAAATGCGCCAAAAAATTGGAATTATCTATTTTTTGGCCTATTCAATAGGTCAGATAACTAAAAAAATTCCCATGCGACTGTAATCTTTAATATTTATGTAAAAAACTACAATGTTTTTGCTTTCTAACGACCATAGTTACATAAAAATTTATTGAAAACTTACGGAGATATCACATAAAAATTTATTTAAAACTAACGGAGCTATCACAGTTCTAGCTAGAGCCTGTAATTTGATAAAATGCGCCATATATTGGATTAATCAATTTTTGGCCAATTCAACAGGTGAGATAACTAGAAAAATCACCATGCGACTGTAATATTTTATGTTTTTGTGCGTTTTCAAAGTAATTAAGATGATTCCAGCTAAAAAAAACTGTATCGTATGAAAATTAGGGTGGCTGTATTAAAAATTAAAGACTTTTGTTAAAAGATTTTTTTCCTAATGATTGGATTTGATTCTAGTTTTTATAGAAGTTAAGGAGACCTTAAAATCTACGCCAACCAAATTGCAACTCTATCGGATTAAAAATGAGTTTATAAAATTCCGTCGGTTCTAAGTTGTATATTGTTATATTGAAAGTTGTCCGTTTCCGTTTTATACAGGTTTCCGTTTTAAGGGGTTCTACTCCATATAAAAGAGTCAGTACTTCAAAAAAATTCTATTTTTGGCAGATTTCCGTCTTATATAGGTTCCGTCTTAGACAGGTTTCACTGTATTATGAAAAATCGAATTAAGTAGTTAAAATCCAAATAAAAAACTTTTGAAATAGATTGGCGACGAGTGGGACTAAAACCCACGACCATATAATTGTCGGTTCTGTGCTCTACCAACAGAGCTACCGTTACTAGATCCATTCGCAAGCTTTATTCAGATGAAATACAATTTCAATAATTTTTTGCGCATGTTTCAGGATTGTAAACTAATCCGTACCCATATAGTTCTATAGTCATGAATTTTAGTCCCACTCATCGCCCATCTTTTTCAAGAGACTCTTCATTTGGGATTTACTTCAATCTTTCTTAATAAAACTAATTGTTAAATAAATATTTTGAATAATCAATAAATTAAAATATTGTGTTTCAAATATGACACGACTCATTTTATTCTTTGTTTTGGGCAAGACATTTTTCAATAGAAATGATGTGTTTAACATTTAATTTTTGTATCTAAAATTAATTCAATGCCATGTAGTAGCACTAACTTCTGTATAGAATAATTCAAGAGCTAGACACAGTGATTCATTGAAGGTTTGACACATACTTCCTTCTCAGTTAACGCCAATCGTAGAATTATTTTTGTTGGCAATACTAAAAATCAACTAATAGGTATTTACGCTACTAAATATTTTGTAAGGAATGGAAATAAGTAAGAAGCAAATTTATGTAAGAATGTGAAAATATTAAAACAATGAACATAGAATATTAAAAGTCATTCATTAAATCTTAAAGGTGGTTTAGATAATCTACCTGATTTTGTTTTAACACGAATATTTAAACGATTTTTTTTTACTGAAATATCGGGTGCAAAAGTGACGTTTTATAGTAGATTTTACTTTATTAGAATTACTTACACTTAAAAGTAAATTGTTTTCAATAAGTGCTGATTTTATTCTATCAATCGTGATATATTTTTCCTTTTCTCTAATAATTATTTTAAAATATTATGGATAAAGAAAAAGGAATGGGCCCTAATATGGAGGTAGTAATGATTTTCGAACTGTATCTGTACAAACGAAAACGTGGGAGCAATTTTCGAATTCACTGGAAACAAAAATATTATGATGGCTATGTCGAGATGGTGGTGCAGAACTCAATTCCTTAAAATGTCTTCAAACATTTGTTGCGAAGTCGGTTTGATCCGGCTAATCGGATGGAACCAAAATACCTGATGGCAAGCAAAGATTTCGGCCGTACACCAATTCGGAAACAGTGACAAGACCAAGGTCTTTGCGAAAAGTAGATCGTAACCCAAGAAGGACGATTGGAAGTCCTCGTGTCCATTGATGGTTTTAATATAATGTTATTTATAATATGGCAACATTTAACGTTCTGTGCAAACGTTCCAACATGCAATTGACTTTTGGATTGTAGGCAGCTGTTCTATATTTCGTTTAAATCCTATTAATCGTGAAAGTTTCTTGAATAATTGAGCTTCGAATTGAGTGCCTTAATCCGTTACAACGGATGCTAGCGTCCAAAAACGAGGAATCCATTCTCGGAAAATAGCATCGGCCACAGTTTCAGCATAAATGTCTTTGACAGGAATGACTTCAGACCAACGAGTGAATCGATCAAAAAGTGTGATGCAATATCGTTTATTTTCAGAAATAGGCAGCTGGCAAATAATATCGATAAGAACTTCCTAAAACCGATTCTGTGCAGAAGGAAAGTATCCGTTACCTGTAGACAATTAATTACGAACGACCTTAATAATTGAAGGACAAATGTCATCATTTTTTTAATAGTTTTTAAATCCCGGGTGCGCCAAATTGTGAAAGTGGAAGAAATGGTCACGCAATTCCCGTGGATATTTTACAGACGATGTATTTTGAAATGGTGACAACAGGAAACTTGCAAAATTTCATATTTTCGTTAAAAGAGCGAATTGATCGAAGTTCATCGTCCTCAACACTGAGCATCGAAAAAAATAGAATAATCGATTGATTCAGAGATATTTAATTGATCATTGCTAAAAAAGTGAGTTCGCTATGATGTTTTCTTTTCCAGAGATGTGGCGGATGTCCGTTGTATATTGACCAATAAAATCAAGATAACGACGTTGGCCAGGAGATGTCGTTCCGATTTTTTGATAAAAGGCATACGGTACGGGCTTATGGTCGGTAGATAATATGAAATTGCGCCCTTGCAATATGCGCCCTTGCAATATGCGCCCTTGCAAATGCTTGACCGAACTGTAAGCGCGATCAACTCTCGATCATAAACACTATACTGGCATTGTGAATCACAAAGAACTTGATGTGAATCATTTTTCTTTTTGCTATCTTTAAGATGTGTGGTTAAAATGCATTTGCTCATGTGCGATGTTTGAAATAAATCGACGATAGAAGTTTAACATCCTGGATCGTTTAATTTATGACTGTTTTCGGCAATTTATAAGATAAAATGGAACCAACTAGATTGTTATCTGGATTAATACCATTTGAATTAATGGTACGTCCCAAAAACGTAAGTTCGCCGCGAACCAATAAATTATTCAAACTTATAACTAAACCATGTTTACTAAGTTTTGCAAAAAGGATTGCTAGTGCAACAAATGATCGTTTCTACCTTTTGATGCGATAAGACCATCATCAATATACACGAAACAGAATTGAAATTCACGTAAAATAGAGAAAATGTATCTCTGGAATGACTGGGCTGCGTTTCGCAAACCGAAAGTCATGCGGGCAAACTTAAGAACAGTACCGCCTTCAAATTGAGAAGGAAAATCGTGAAAATGTTGAATTGGATATTCATCGAGTATCGTTTTTGAATTTCAAGAACGATAAGCGACCGCACCGTCACCATCTTTCATCAATTTTGTGTATTGAGAAACTAATTTCGATAAGATGACACGTTTTTGAACTAATAGTGAATGGGTCGATGGACTGCCTAGTGGTGGAGACAGTACTTCTGAACATTCATATAAATTCATATCTCGTTCAACTAGAAATGTTGATAGTC
The DNA here is from genome assembly GCA_024741295.1 of Macrocera vittata. Classification (NCBI taxonomy): domain Eukaryota; kingdom Metazoa; phylum Arthropoda; class Insecta; order Diptera; family Keroplatidae; genus Macrocera; species Macrocera vittata. Next base: position 5,405 of record JANTEX010005895.1, read on the forward strand.
GGGGTCAAAACCACGTGGGGTTCCGTACCGAACACCAGTACCAGGCCGTAAAGCTAACTAAGAACAGTCGAACACTAAACCAGTCTGGTATTCGCCCACAACATTTAGCGGCAAGACAAGTATTGGCCAAAGAGTTACCAATCTCTAACGGCCGATCCGAAAAGTGGCACTGTTTATTAGCATTTACTACCATTCCAGCTCGTACGTGCGGCTATTCTCATGACGAACATTTGGTCCGTTTACAAAATTATTTGGTTTATTTTTACTTTTGTTTTTGTCGATCGCCGAACCATAAACTTCGAATTTGCTGCGAGTTTGTTGTGCCGGTTAACTTATACAATCCAAATACAAGTGTGTTGAAACTACAGCATTCTTGGACGGAGTATTCGAAAAACATTACAACAACACGACATTGCCAAAGAATTGGATTTGATCGGCATGTCTGTGGAGCTCTTAAATGGGCAGGTAATACAACACGCATAGAAAAGAGCTCACATCGTGTTTCATTGGAAATATCTGGTCAACATGAAGTACAAAATCGTTACTTTATTTCGAACGTGCCCCGTTTAAGATAGCTTACCTATACAATCGCTTGATTACGAATTGATTTCGGAAAATCATCCATATCTACGTTGAATTAACGTGGAAAGTTTTCCAAGATTGCAATCCGAAATATTAATCGAGAAAGACAGCTGGAAGTTAGGTATGCCATACGAACATAAAGAAAGTGGGTGGTTTGATCTAGTTTTTACGAAGACGTGACTTGGTTGGCTACTGCATGGGTACTACCAATATGTTGATTCGAGAAACAGTGACTATCATTTCAATATGTGTGACTATGACCAAGAGAGTTTACATGATATGGTGAAACGTTTCTTTTCAATCGAAAGCTTCGGTGTGTTTAAACCAGAAGTACTGCCTGAATCTGATGAAAATAAGCGAGCACTTAAAATAATGAATTCTACTACGTTTCGTGTCTATGAGAATTATGAAACCCGATTGCTATGGAAGTACGATGAAACTCAGTTTCTCAACAGCTATGCAATGGCAAAACGTCGAATGATATGTCTGGTGAAACGAATGTTTAAGGACGAAAGGTTATCTGAAAGTTTTCGACAATCAATCCGTGACTATGTAACAAAATGTTACGCACGAAAGCTATCGGAAGAGGAGTCGGCAGTTCACATTCGAAATTGGTTATCAAACTCTTTCAGCGATTGTTTAGAAAGAAGAACGCTTAGAGAAAGTACTAGGCATGTGGTGGTACTTTCGCGTCGATGTATTTAGTTTTTCATTAAAATATAATAGGGTCAACGAAGATATTTTGACTGGAAAACGGCAACCAACAAAATGAGAATCGCTACAAATTTTAATGTCAGTTTTCGATCCGCTCGGAACTTTAGCATTTTTCATCGATGCGATTTCAGACGGTGTGCATGAAATGTTATGCCAGTGGATCACACTTATGCCGACCATATCAAATGTTCGAGTTCCTTATTGCTTGCCAATATGAAGACATCACTGAGTGTTCACTAGTTGGTGCAAAGACAGAAGCAGCGTCACTGAAACAACTTTTATCAATTTCACGGTAGGAGCTGCAATCGGAATTGATGGGTTCCAGACTCGCAAACAGTGTCGTCAAAGGTCTTCAATTGTGATTAACAAAATATGTATGTGGTCGAATTCAAAAACGGTATTGTCTTGGCTACGTTCTGATCATCGGCAGTACAAACAGTTCGTAGCTTCTCGTGTATTCAAGATTTCTGAAACTTCCAACATATCTGATTGGCGATGGATACTCAGCAAACTGAATGTTGCAGACGAAGCCAAAAAAATAAAAATTAAAAACAACGAATTTTGATCTAAAACATAGATAGTTCAGAGGACCGGAATTTTTGCGATTACCAGAAGATGAATGGCAAAAAGATTTGTCCACATTGGATGTGGAAACTGATGATGAACTACGGTATCACTTCTTCATCACGAAGAAATATGCCAACCAGCAATTGAAACGGAGCGTTTTTCGCAATGGTGACGACTACTACACACCCGCTTATCCGCTGTGAATGCTGTGATTAACAAATCAAAACAAATTGTGGGCCTATGCAGTGCTGAGGAATATAAAGCGTCTTGATGTTATACCGTCAAGCTCAATTTAGTGGATCCAGGAATAAAATGACTATTTTATAGGCAAATGTACCAACCGTGCAAATATTTAATAAGCGATTGCCATTTTAGGATGAAAACGGAGTCATGCGATCAAATGGGCGTAACGCGGTTGTAGGCATGACGCAAAGTTCCTTATAATTTTGCCGAGAGTGGTAAAAAACCTACTTAATCGTATTGAGCTATCACTACAAGTTTCGCCACCGGAACAATGAAACAGTTGTAGTCAGAAATAGTCAAATGTGTAAAATTCCGCATGCAGTACCATGTACACCGTAAATGGCTGAAATTCCGGCGGCTAGATTGGCAAATTTGTACAACCCTTACCGTAGTTGATTACTTTGGTTCAATAACGGCTGCCGTGGGTAGAAGAACGGAAAAAAAAGCTGGCGAGTCTTATTCACATGCCTAACGGTCCGGGCAATACATTTGGAAATAGCCCATACTTTAACCACCGACTCATACATAATGCGATTGCCAAATTTTATGGTAAGACGGGGCAAACCAACCAAAACCGATTGTGATAACGGAACAAACTTTTTCAGTACTACTTAACGTTGATACAAATATCATTCAAAATAAGTTTACAAATTCCACAAAAAAATGAATCCACCAATTCCTGCCCCTATATGGGAGGAAGTTGGAAGCGTTTTGGTCGGTCTGTGAAAACTACAATAATGGCTATCCTGCCAATACGAAAGCCTAACGATGAAATCGTAATGAACCATTTTTTGTTCGGAACGTCGAGTGGTCATTGTTGCTCATTTATTTATGATCCACTACAGGAACAACGGTGGACGTAGGGTCATGATATGGTGTTGTACGGAATGTAAAATTTTACTAGAATTTAGTTTGCTAGAATCCGTAGTTTCATTAAAACAAACCGAGAAATAGATGACGAAGGTCCCCGACTTAATTAAACATTACTTAAAAAGTTCGATTTCGATTAACGATTTTTTGCACTATTTAATACACTTACTTGCCTTCCTTCCAAATCTTTTGTGGTAATTGAACGGGAGCGATTTTAATTTGAATTAAACGAGATATATTCATTTTGAAATTTATAAAACTTTTTGGTCACTTGAGATAGTTGATCTCAATGCAGTGTGTCTCAATGCAGGGACTTGGGTGTCATTATCGACTCAAAACTAACGTTTACTGCACACTTTGATTCCATATTACGTAAAGCGAAGGCAATGCTTGGGTTCTTGTTAAGAGCGTGTTTCGGTTTTAGAGACATAAATGTTCTTGTTATGTTGTTTAATCAACTTGTACGTCCGCATTTAGAATATGCAGCAGTAGTATGGTCTCCCTACTACAATATACATATAGCTTCAATTGAAGCTGTTCAAAGAAAATTTGTACATATTTTATACTGGAAAAACTTATTGGTTCTTGGAAACATATATTCGTACACTACTATGTTAAATTATCTTTCTATGCATTCATTGGAATCTAGAAGAATTATTACACAATTAATCTTTCTTTTTAAAACATTTAGGGGATACATTGATTCTCAATCATTTATAGAAAGTTTTGACATACGAATTCCAAGATTATTGTCACGTGATCGAAGTTTGTTTCATTTGAAGCGGGCAATCACAAACATGGGATTAAAAGCCCCGTGTCAACAATTGATGAGACATTACAACTGTTATTGTACTAATAGTAATGTAGATTTATTTTCGGATTCATATTATGTATTTAGGAAATTTGTTATTAAAACTATACCATTTAAAATTTAAAAATGTTTTCAAAAGTAATCTATATATAAACTTATTTTTATTTACTTTTTTTTTACAACCATCTACAAACGTCACAATATTATTTGATAATTTTTCTTATATTTATTAAAAAGCTTTTTTATTTGCTATCAACTTATTCTTAAGTATTTTTCTCTGAAATGATTTTATTAATATTATAGATTTAGGTTACCAATTTTGTTAGCTTTATCCTGTTATTGTTACCTCAAATAAATATAAAAAAAAAAAATTAAAATGTATCGAAATTCATTTTGTTAATTTAAACGCACATATGTTAGATACGCTATCGTTCAATACCTATACTTACACATACATAAATATAATGATTTCGTGAATTGAACAAACAATTTTCTAGGCGTCCAGAACTTTATGGGAAAACGTTGTAAGAATCTTAGAGAACTATTTTTTGTATCATTTTCATTAGATGTGCATGGTATATATGTAATCCGTAACCGTAAATGTACACGTTATACATACATAAACATAACAATAAAAACTCTTGGAAAAACTTCGAAGTTCTATATAACATATATACGGCTTGCGTCGTCGTTAACACACATCCATGCATGGATTTGATGCTATAAAATTCTTGTCACGTAGTCCTTTTAATTTGAAAGAACAAAGTGAAATCGAAATGAAATAGCACAAACCTGCATAATTAAATATTTGAAATATATGTTATATTGAAAAAAAAAGAAGAATATAGCGAACGATCAAAGTTTATTGAATTAGAGAAAAGTATATCTAATTAATCTATATAGATTTATGTGTTATGTGTTGTTAGGATGGTGCGTTTGTTAACTTATTATTTATTCATGGAGAGAAATAATTTTCCTGTATTATTGAGAAAAAGGTTGCCTGGCATTTAGAAAGTGCGAAATGTACTGTATTTCTCTAAACTAGGTAGAAGTCGAAAATGTACCATATTTCTCTAAACTAGTTAGAATTAAAGATTTAAAATTAACGTTTATTTTCTAGTTAGAGAAAATTATATTTGTTAAACAGTTGTTTTACTGAATTTTTCAAAAATAAACTAGAACTTAACATATATCTAGTTTTATTACAAATCAGAGATGGGTTTCTTTTTTTAGAGCCAAGTAGATTCGGGTAAATACTAAATTTTCTAAAAAAAAAAACTTGCTTAGATCTCATGCACTACACATTTTTTGTCGATTATCCCCAATATTCTTTTCGAGTTATTATACTATATAGGTATATATATATACGACAGCTTATTTCCGAAAAATAGATTTAGTCCGTGACATTTTTTAATCGACTGGTGTTCACGTGATTATGGTATCCGAAACATGGCTAAAAAGCCATTCCAATCACTCTATTGAAATTTCGGCATTTATGGTAGCACGAAATGACAGAATCAGGAGTCGCAGCGGAAGTGACCTATATACAGTAGATGGCACTTATGTATTTAGTGAATATTTCATATTTTGGGAAACCCCCAAAATTTACTTTTTTTACTAATATATATCTGTCAATCTATATTACCCAATTTTGTGAAGTATGATATTACTTCCATACTATACGTAGTATATGAAAGTATTGGTCTCACTCATTTTTTGAAAAAAATGAAATTCGTCCAAAATATGTTAAAAATGCTTTT
>JANTEX010006006.1:0-10950 GCA_024741295.1 Macrocera vittata
AAAGACAACAATCGACTGATCCCGAGGAATTCTTCAACGCATTACGAGGAATTCTTAAAGACACTCCGTGAAATTGCGAAGCAAGTCGAGAAATTCTTCGAGGCATTTCGTGGAATTACGAGGCATTCTTTAAGGTATTCCCTGAAATGCCGAAGCATTATTTGAGGCATTTCGTGAAATTCCATGGCAATATCTGATATATTCCGTGAAATTCCGAGGCATCAGACATGCTCGAAATTTCGGGAAATTGAGAGGCATTCCAAAGAACTCGCTGAAATTTTTAAGGCATTCCGTGAAATTCCGGGACATTTTTGAGCTATTCCTTGAGACACATGTTTTTCAACTGTTTCGAGAGGTCGTTGCTAGAGGAACTGTTGGAACAATGATCGAGTAATTCCGAGCAATTATTTGAGGCACTGCGAGAAATTCTTCGAGTCATTCCGAGGAATTTTTCGAGGCATTCCGAGGCACTTCATGGAGTTCCGAGGCATTGCGAGACATGCCGACTAATTCTTCGAGGCGTTCAAAAACATTCCGTGAAATTTCGAGCCATTCCGAGGAATCATTTCAGACATTCTGGGATTCAGAGGAACAGAGATGCGTGGGAGGTAAATAAAAGCCCAATCGCTTTCCTTGAGATTGATTGACCAAAAAATAAGAAGCTGAACCGCTTCCCTTGAGCTTTGAGCTTGGTTGACCAAAAAAAAAGCTCAAACAGTTCTTCGAGACATTCCGAGGAATTACGAGGCATTTCGTAAAATACCGTAACAATCCTCGAAGCAATCCTTGAAATTCCGTGGCATTTCGTGAAATACCGAGTCATTCAATGAAATGCCGATGCATTCCATGAAATGCCGATGCAATCATCGAGACACTCCTTGAAATTCAGAGGCATTCTTTGTGGCATTTCGAGGCATTCTTCGAGGCATGCCGAGACACTCCGTAAAATTCCGAGGTATTCTGTGAAAAGCCGAGGCATTCCATGAAATGCCGATGCATTCCATGAAATTCTTTGTGGCATTTCGAGGCATTCTTCGAGGCATGCCAAGACACTCCGTGAAATTCCGAGGCATTCTGTGAAAATCCGAGGCATTTCGTGAAATACTGTGTACGGCATTCCGCGAAATTCCGTGAAATTCGGAGGAATTCTGTGAAATTTTGAGGAATCCTGTGAAATTTCGAGCCATGCCGTGAAATTCCGATCCATTCTTCGCTTCAACTGCTTTCCGTGACTTTGGGTGACCAAAACAAAAGCTGAACCACTTCCTCTGAGATTGGTTGGCCAAAATAAAAAAAAAATCTGAACCGCTTCCCTTGAGCTTCGTTGACCAAAAAAAGTCAACGCTTATTCCTCTATATATACAAATAAACCACTTTGTGGAATTCCGTGAAATTTCAAGTCATCACGAGGCATTATTCAAGGCATTGCAAGTTCGAAGCATTTCGTGAAATTCCGAGGCATTCTTCGAGACATTCCGTGAAATTCCGAGGCATTCTTTGAGGCATGCCAAGGGATTATGTGAAGCATTCCGTGAAATTCCGATGCACTCTTCGAGACACTCCGTGAAATGCCGAGGCATTTCGCGAAAATCTGCGGCATTCCTCGAGGCATTCTGCGAAATTCCGAGGCATACCATGAAACTCCGTTAAATTAAGAGATACTCCTTGAAATTTCGAGGCAATATTCGAGGCATTGCGAGGCAATTCAAGCCAATCTTCGAGGCATTTCATGGAATTCCGATGCATTCTTCTAGGCATTCCGAGACATTTCGTGAAATTTCGAGGCATTCCGTGAAATTCCGAGGCATTCCGAAATATTTCGTGAAATTCTGCTGCATTCTCCGAGGGATTTTGTGAAGCATTGCGTGCAATTTCGAGGCGTTCCGTATAATTCTACAGGAACAGAGATGCGTGATTGACAAAAAAAACTCATTATCGTTGCCCAAAAAATGACAACGCTTCCGTGAGATTTTGAGGCATCCCGTAAAACTCCGAAACATTCTGTGAAATTCCGAGACATTCCGGGGCATTCTTCGAGGCATTCCGTGAAACTCCGAGGCATTACTCGAGGCACTCCGTGATTTTTATACTTCGAGGCATTCTTCTAGGCATTCTGTGAAATTCCGAGGCATTCTTCGAGGCATTCCTTGAAATTCTGAGGCATTCTTCGAGGCATTCAGTGAAATTCCGAAGCATTTTTCGACACATTCCGTAAAATTTCCGAGGCATTCTTCGAGGCATCCCGATGCATTCCGTGAATAGCCGAGGCATTCTGCAAGAGATTTCGTGAAGTTCGGAGGCATTCTTCGAGACATTACGAGGCATTCCATGAAATTGCGAGATATGCCGTGAAATGCCGAGGCATTCCGTAAAATTCCGATTTTTCCGATCGAATAGAAATTTGATTTAATACTCATCTAGTATAATTTTTATCTCGTAATCCAGACAAAATTCTCCGATCAAGCACAAAAAAGAAAATTAGATCATGAAGTACTACTTAGTGCTAATCCAATTCATAAGGACGTGGCATCGTTTTAAATACATTGGGGTAGCGATTGAATTTTTGCTTTACCAGTTAATTTTCTCGTATTTGCGCCAGCGTCTTTAGCTGGTCCGGTGACAGTGACTCCTCGGTGAGTCTACCATGGTTTGTCTGAACCAATGTATTTATCTTCATTAAAACCTGGATCAAATAAAATCAATCAAAGTATTTATCTTGGTTTCTTGAGATTGTCGGTGATTCATTATCATGATTATCGAATATATAAAGCAAAATCCATAAACACTTGCTGTTGCAATCGGCCAATTTCTATCCCTTTTGTACGCCTAAGCTGCATGTCGACTCGATCAAACTGATTTGCTCCTCTTCTTCTTTCTTCCTAAAAATATTCGTTGTGCCCTCCAAGAGCGATGAGCTTCGACAATTAGTTTTGGTTTACCGTTACTTTCTCGAATAACTGCGCCACATCAGCCGCATAGTTTTGATCCAATATTCCGAACAATGAATTAGCCACATTGCCCACGATGTCCAATGGAGACCTGTTAAATCGCCTTTACTTTTTAGACACGATCAAAAATTGATTGCTATACTCAATTTCCTCCAAACGGTGACATCACCATTGCAGTGAGTATAATACGCTACGTCCTCACAGAGCACTGCCATCAGTTCCACCACAAAGAATGTAGCGCGTATTTTGGCTCTCAAGCCTCTTTTCTGCTCCGTAACTCGACAGATTAAAGTAAATTTGTAGATTCCATTAACTCATTATCAATTTACCGCTGCCATCGATTTCGAAATAAAGTCCTGGTGCTTGCCTGAAGTATAGAATGGTGCCTGCCTGAAGTATTGTATCCTACCTTCAGTCGTGCTAAATGAGCATCTTTAAGGCAGGCTGTTTTCAAAACAGCCGTTATTCTAATCTGCCCTGTCGTAATATTCTGGTTTCAACTGGCCCATGAACGACATACCATTTGGTAGTGGAGCAACTCGTTTTGTTATACCTCTCGAAGTTTAAACCACCATCACTCAAGATCGGCCATCTGATTCCGTTATGTTCTTCATTACACGCTCCATTCTTTTTTCGACATATGTTTTATAATTTGCAAAACCGTTTTGAATCAATGAATCGGTCCAATATGTTGTCAAACCTGAAGCAACGTGGATAGCGTTTTCGACGGGTCTTTCCAGAGGTGCCACTCTGTACTTTACACAAACCATTCTCACCGTTGTCTCATTAGTTTCATGGGTCGTCAGTTTGTATATAACTGTACCATATTCTTAGTACAACTATACTGCTCAAAGTTTTAAATTTTTCACGAAATTTACATCATTTTGTATCTAGCTCTTGTGGTGGTGCAGCATCCCCCCAGTCATGAGTTTCCAAAAATATATTTTGTGTCTCCGCATCCAATGTGTCTCAGCATCTAATTATTTAATCAAAAAAGGGTACTATTCTGATAAACTTCGAGATCTTTGAGTCTAAAGAGGTACTCTCTGGATGAGTTATTTTGCTCAAGTTTTGGTTTCTGCAGTAGTCGCTCAAAAATTGCATCAGCTAACAACCGTTGATGTTCGTAGCGATTGTTGAGTACGACAGGTAATTCGCAACCGGTTCGGTTGTGCGGAACCGAGAAGACCCGTTTCGATCACTTTATGCATGTCGATCATTTCTTGCAACCGGACGAGTACGTCTGTTTCCAGCGCTTAGATGTCGTAGTAGGTGCCTGTGGTCTCGTCGTCGAGTTCCAAAGAATAGAATACATTTTCCATACCGTAATTATAATAAAGATTGGCTTCTGTAGAATATTGATTTTCATCGATATTTTACAGAAGTCAACCTTTATCAAATGTCATCGACAACAGGGGACAACCCTATGATACTAAATTTGTTAGTAGGGATGAATTGCAGTTTTCTTTTCTCTTTACTTCAACATTTTCACTTCTCAGTTTATTTCCTTTTGGTGAAATCTAGCGAGTCTTGAATTCAATTGCATTAGAAATTAAATGTTGAGACCAGGCATTGAACCCAGATTTTTTATTTTATTTACTGTGCATAGACAACCTAAACCAATTGTCTACTTGATGAAAGTATACACAATAAACAATAATTATTCATTGGAAAAAAGGAAAACTGATCTTCTTATTGAGCAATAGTGAAGACAATGAAGACAAGACAGTTTTAAGTAAATTTTTCTTATTAATGCAAATATGTTCCTATTTTATGGTTTTTTTTTCGTGTGACAGAATAGTAAGTCGCATATATATTCTCATGTGTTTTGTGAAACGGCACACAGTAATTTTTAACACACAGGTCAAAGGGTGATTCAAAATGTTTAATTCATAATTGTGATTTATTATACTTATCATATAGTTTCTACCTTAGTGTCATTATTATTTTTCACGAAAACATTAGTTTAATTTATTTAAATCATTAACTTTTTTTAATATATTTTAATTTTAAAAAGAACTTAATATAGATTAGCCATAATTGCTAATTAAAACATATATTATACGGTGTACGCTCGAAAAACTGAACTCAAAAGTTTTTGACCGATTCTAATTTCTGGAAAGTTCGAATTTCCGAGAGTAATTTGAAAATGCTTTCTTACCGAATTCATTACGTTTATTTGACTTCAATTTCAATTAAATTGACATAATATACATATGCATACATACAATATAGTAGGTACATAACATACTTATATGTATATAAAAAAGAGTAAAAAAAAACTTTGAAAAAATTAAAATTGATAATAAATTCACTCAAATAAAAAAAAAAACGGTCAATAGTCGTTTGTTTTTGTTTGTCTCATTTGGGATGCCACCATAGATCTTACTGCATCATACCGAATTTCGTGGAGATGTGTAATGAAAATGACATCTTGATCTTTGTTTGCACCATTGTATTAGTTCGGTGGCATGGTATATTGCCGATAAATGCGATATTTTGTTGTATACACATGTTCTATTGGAACATCTTCGTTCTCTTTATGAGATTCATTGGAATCGACCAAGCCTCTGTAACATTTATATGATTAAATTAAATAACATTTATATGATTAAATGATTGTAGCATTTATATGAAAAAAAAATGTAAACTAAGTAGCTCAATGTCCAGGGTATATTCACTTTTATTTGCAACACGTTTAGGAATTTATATGATTCCAACGGAAGTGAATATTATCGTTGTGCCTTGTTGCTTGTATTCCAAGAGACATAACATCTTCAGAAGTGATGTTATTTAATATCTTTATATTTTATTTTTATCAACGTTATAAGATTTAATTGAACGTCTTCTATCTTTCAGGATTTTTTACGGAATGTTCTTAATTTTTCAATTCATTTAATTTTTTTTCTTGACCACTTTATTTTTACTATTTTTCACTGCAAGTGTTTTCCTTTTAGGTTACTATATACACCGTGTCCAATATATTCTCATACAGTCTTAAAATGAATCAAACAATAAAGTGAACTGGAACGCACGACATCCATTGGCATATCATCCCAAATTCGCTGAATAACCTTCTTGAACTGATAACCGTTTACTTTCGACAGCATGTAGGATCATACAAAAAAGTCAAGTGGATTCAAATCCAGTGAGATGGGAGGCCACTCTTTCTTATTTAAAAAATCAAATTTTGCTCGCACCATACTTGAACCATCATCCTGTTGAAATGCGTAATAATCCTCGCCATATAAGTTCTGAAGATTTGGACGCACAATTTTCTCCAAAACTTCCGATTTGTAGTACTCGGCGTTAATTTTAACTCGACAAATGCCAACGGCAATTTTCCACGTTTGCATACGGCTCCAAACCATCACTGAGGCTGCACTTTGAAATCTTGGGACCGTTCTTTCTTTTTATTGCTTCGACGCTCACCGTTCAAAAAATGGTTTACTACAATTTCTCGTATGTGTTTCATAGTTGAAATGATAGATTAATATACGGATAATAATAATTTTGACTTACATAGTCAATTCAGGAAAGTTAACTAAATTGTTTTAAAATCAAATAATTAATGTCAAAGCTTGTCATGGCATGCTAACACATAAGTTAAATAGTGTATGGGCATATATTGGACACGGTGTATAATTTTGATTTTTATACAAGTTATCTTTTAATTTATTACAGTAATTATAAATATATTCAATATATTGAGTTACACCTTCATCCGGAGTTTCATCGTAGTCACATGATAATACATCTGCGTTGCAAGCGGATACTGCAAAACAGTAAAAAAAAATGAAAATACGTTGATGAAAGCTATTAAAAATTTGAAACAAAACTGACCTCTGGATTTATTGGCTGTACAGGTTTCACTAACAATTGTATCAAAGAAGTCACGTCGTAACATTAATTACGCTAGTGAAATGTTATCCTCTTCTTCAAAGTTTTTGTTCGTTTCATTACAATTTTGAAACATTTTCTTCCATGATTTAATGAGGACTTCTGTTGGCAGCTTATTCCATGCTGAATTTAAAAGCATAATAACATCTCTTTATTGAAACAGTTTTACGGTCTCCAGTTTAACACTCGGAGACCGTCTGATTTTTATTGTTAGCTAAAGAAACGAACCTAAATAAGAATTTGAAATAATTTCAGTTAATTTTAATTTATAATGTTTTGAAGCAACACTTAATTTCCCGTAAAAATGATAAACATATTTAATTAAAAACTCACCTGAGGTACAATAGAATGATGGAACCACTTTTTGAAAATATGCTGTGTCATCCAAGCGTTCATTGAACTATCGTACTGGCATGGATTGAGAAAATTTTTAAAGCATCGAGGATTTTTGGATTTGCCAAGAAAGAGTATCTTCACTTTATGGGTTCCATCGCGAATGCTGATCACAACATAAATTTAAGACGCTCTTTTTGAGTTTTAAATCCTGATACCTGTTTTTCCTCCAACGAAGCATACGTTTTGTCCGGTAATAATCGATAATACAATGCAGCGTTATAAATTTCTGCCGTATTAAGTTGCAGTTCATTTGCTTTGCTTTTAAATTCAAGCAAAAACAAGATTTTTAGCGCTCACATTACCATATAATTTTTCCCCACAGACTTTGAAAGACTTATATTTAAAGTCTAATTAGGCTTAAAAAAATATTTTTTTTAATGAAAGACCGTTTAAATTTAGCATTGGTTTGTTCAGTTGTCAATCTAAGACTAAAATTTAATTACAATTCTTGTATCTTCGTTTGGATATTTCTTTTATGCTGAAAGGCTAATATTGTATATAATAATGAATTTGCATTAGATTCAATAATGTCTTATTATAAACATCTTTTGATTTCTTCTCACGACCGGTTCTCAGTTGCATTTATTCATTGAATATCGTCATTGTTAATATGAGAATATTTGGGATGGATATCCGTGTTGAACGACGATTATTATATTATCATCTTTATCATTATTTAAATACTTAACTCCCCCATCGTTAAGATTCGACTTCGGCGAATTATTTTTAAATTTAATATTTTTTCTTTTATTGAGTAATATTATTAATACTGTTAAAATAATTATTATCAGCATACAATTTTGTGAATAGTTATGAATATTATTTTTAAATTTGATCTCTTCAATTTTTTATCTATATACTATAATTTAAAAATTTCCAGTTTAGGTAATTTCAAACCTTTATCATCAATTTTATTTGTTATCAAGTCTTGGATAGGCAACATAAATGAATCTTCGAATGTTTTATAGCTATTCTTATATTCCATTCCATTTATGATCATGTTACAATTTTTGAATTTTATTAGTACCATAAATTTCTCTGTCCAAATTACAATTACTTGTTAAAATAGTTTTTATGATATTTTTTGTAACAATATATGTTATATAGCAATTTGTCTAACTTCATTGAATTAATTTATTTCTATATTTGACAATTACTTACTCTATTTTTTAAAATATTTGCGAAACATTGATCATTTGTTGTATTGATTAAATTTTTTATTTCGTAATACTTTATGTTTTTTATTCTTATTGCACTATTATCTTTAATCAAAAATGTTCTATTTTCGTAATTTAGGATGTTGTATTCGACTGAAATTGTTTTATTTTTGTCTGGCAATGATTCCAACAAATATTCTTCAATAATTGTCTTTTTCCAAAATTGGGTATCTAATTGCGAAGAGAATGTTAGTACCATTATAGTACGCTTGTAAATTACAATTTTCATATACGAGTAGGTACTTGTTCAATTGAATCGATATAGATTTCTTGTTCCGAAAGTTTGTCGCTAACGTATTTTATTTCTTCTGGAGTTAAAATATTTTTAGATATAACGTTAAGTTTTGCCATTTGGATAATATTGTAAATGTCGTCTAAATGTGTTTTCAAAACGTCTTTGTCGAAATTAATTTGGTACAAAAGTACTGTAGATATCGTCTGTTTTCTTTCATTCTGTCTTCAAATTTTTTAAGGAAACCGTTAATAGTATTTTGTTGGTTATTAACATGATTAGTGATGTTCTCGAATCTTTCGATCATTTCGTAATTGATTCTTATTTGTTCGTTTTGACTGTTAATTGATTGTTTATTTATATTGGATACTATTATTTATTTCAATCGCTACTTCGTGATCCATGTTTCCGGTTATGAACTTTATTCCCGTCCTCACCAAATTTATTAAACCCTTTTTATTTCGAAAAAATGGTCGAATTGTATTAAATGAGTTTTCTAGTACCGTTTATTTATGTTTAAGTGTTTCTGCTATCATATTTGGGTTTTATCTGTACTAATCAATAAGATATTATTTCCAATTATTTCTATATTTCTTACTACATCTAATAAATTAATTATATGGATAAGTTTATTGAATCTCGTCACTATTCTCCCTTCTCCCATTTTCATTTTTAATATTCCCGGGTTGTTTGTCAGCTCCTGTATCTCTATTTGTCTCATTGTCTGTATTCTATAATACAAATTTTCGTTTTTTGATTTTCTTTTTGTGGTATTTTTTATTTTGATTATTCTTAATAATGAGTCTGTTCTTTTCTTTAACAATGTCCTTTCTATTTTTACTATCGAGGTTTATTTTTCTTTCTATTTTCAATATACACACTTTCGTTTTCTATGAATTCTCGCGGTTCGTTTCTATTCTCATTAAGTTTTCAATATATTTTTGTTTTTGTTTTAGATTATTGTTGAAACCATGGGTTGCATTTCAATTCGCCTTTCTCTAATCTTTTCTGCATCGATATCGACTTCTTCATTATGTTTTCTAACAAAGAACAATTCAAAAGGTGTAAATTTTGTAATGGCATTTATGGAATTATTATATGAGCACAGTGCCGTATTAACAACATCCTGGATGGATAGGTTTCTATCATTGTTAATTAGGATTCTTAAATGTTCCAAAAATGTCGAATGGAACCTTTCGACAGGTGAGTTCGAGTTTGAGTTTTCAGTTGACGTAAAATATATTTCGATTCCGTTCCCTCTAAAGTAATCTTTTTATTCGGATGTAGTTATCGCCGATTCTTGGTCAGATACCAACAATTTAGGTCGCCCGAAGACTGAAAAATGTTTCATAAAGTTTTGCTTAATGTGATGATTATAGTCAAGAATGGTGTTAATTTTTTGGTATAGAATATATTGACATGGCAAATTTCTAATGGTTGTTTAGGCGTTTGTGTTAATGCTAGTTTTCGTCAAAATTCTGGATTTAAATATAATATTTTTAGAAAGGATTCATGTTCGGATGTAATAATACCATTTAACTCTAATAGTCCTATTCCTATGACATATAAATTTGCTTTTCGAAGTCGAGAACTTTGAGCATTTTCTGTTCCACTATCAACCGAAGATTTGAAATATGAACTCAACATCATACGTAAAATTGGAGTGGATAATGGTTACAGTATTGGACAAATTAGTAAAGTTATAAAATATACTGAATTAAAAACTATAAACGCCCAACTTTATTCAACAAATACAGAGTCATCAAAATTATATTGTTCTATTCCATTTATAAACGATCTATCGTACAAATTTGGAGAAAAATTAACTCGATTTGGTTTAAATATTTCGTACAAAACAAACAAAAGTATTGGTCGACTTTTGCTTAACGTAAAGGAGAAAAGGAGACTATCTAAATAAATGTGGTGTTTATAGATTATAACGTTCACAATGTAATGCGGCTTATATTGGCCGGACTGAATATTATGTCCAGTATTGATCGCATGTAGGCAGAGAACGCTGTGAGATTTATTCTTTGTTTCAGAGTGATATTTATGTTGATTGATTCTTGTTCGTAAATGCTGTTTCGTGTTCACCAAATTAAAAGATAAAACACCGATAGTACTACAATCATCTTTATGTTATTCAATCCAACATATATATGATTGTGACAAATCATATATTGGTGAAACGAAACAGCATTTACGAACAAGAATCAATCAACATAAATATCACACAGAAACAAAGAATAAATCTCAC
>JANTEX010006117.1:0-10946 GCA_024741295.1 Macrocera vittata
GCGAGTTGATGGTTTCCTTTTCAAGTTTGGTATATATGTACCAAACTTAAGAAGGCAATTACTTTCTAAATACGTGTCACACAGATTTCAAAATTTCAATGGGATTTTAATAGGATTTCAAGACTTCAATCGAAATTTTTAGAAATTCAATAGGATTTCATGATTCAAAACTAACTAAGATTTCATGATTCAAAAAAGATTGCTAGATTTCAATGGGATTTCAAGATTTTATTGGGATTTCAATGTGATTTTAAGATTTCAATGAAATTTCATCATTTTGATCAATACGAATCATGAATAGAAATTCAGCAAAAACTGCTGCCTGTGTACCATCGAAGTTTTTGGGAAATTTTCGAATCAATACGTGCATGTCATAATGACCACTTGGCTATTTTGGAGGTTCACTTTATATGAGTCTTAAACACTCGATGTAAAAATCAAATTAAAATGAGATTTTAAGATTTACTGATATATCAAGATTTCAACGAGATTTCAAGACTTAAATGGGATTTAAAGGTTTCCTTTGGCTGTGTACCGAACTTGAGGAGAAAATCACTTGCTTGATACGTGTCACACTGATTTAAGGTTTCAATTGGAATCTCAATACGATTACAAGATTTCAAGGGAAATTCCATGACAGTTCAAGATTTCAACGGGATTTCACTGAGATTTTAAGAATTAAATATTATTTCTAGATTTCAATCGGATTTAAAGATTTTATTGTGATTTCAATGAGGCTTGTGTGAAATTTGAAGATTTCATGGGGATTTCACTGAAGTGAAAATCTACAAATACCCAATTAACCAAACCAGTTATTTTTGCGTTCGTTTAGAATGCTATAAGAATCATGTGTAACTACACATTCTGTGATAAACATTATGGATACAGAATCAGTATACACACTAAAAGCATTATGATCTCATTCATTTGGGCACCCAACAGTATTCTTTTAGAATATACTGTATGCATTCCGCTTTTGAATCTACACAGAACTCTTATAAAATTCGATGTTTTGACATGCATGATGTGTAGTCTGTGTACATATTCTGTAGAGTATTTTTCTCAGTGAAGTAAAATTATCTAACAAATAACACAATCATATATAACACACACACATATTTACAATAATATTACCTTTATATTATTATTGATAAATTAATGGAATTAGAAAAAATGCCAATACATTTTCTTCGCACCGTGAGGCGTTAATTTATAAACAATTGTCACTTTGCTGATCTAGTTTTTCATTTTTTTACCGAAAACAACTATTCCCAATCTTTTTATTCATTTTTCACGAAAAAATACAAAAAAAAAACATTTTCAAGATATCTTTTTCCACTTTTAGAAACATATTTTTATTACATGCACTATTTCGTTGTTTTTTATTTTCACTAATCTACCGATTTAAGCTATAAAATACATTACAATCACACTTTAATTACTTTAAATGTAAAAAAAAAAAAAATCCTCCAAACAACAAAATATAATAAATTAATAAATCTCCATTTTCACTACTTCAGAACATAACAATCACATGATGTGCACATATTGTTCACATAACCTATTATTGTTATGTGTTCGAAATGTATTTATTATGTTTCGTTCTGTTACGTCTTTGTAAATTCCGAATTGATACGAAAGATCACACAGTACTCACAAATCTATTACATAATATATAAAGTATAACGAATGCAGCCACGAAAAATTACGTATATACGTATAAAGTATTCATTTCTTTGACATATCAGCTGTATAGGCGAGTAACATGTGCGTCATAAACAGTGCTGTGATATGTTCTGAGTTTTCTCCGATTTTCCATTATAAACTCTATTTTTAGTTAATTTTTATGGTAAACTAGTGATTTATATAAATTCATTGTGTACCTTAAATTGCATTGAAATGCACTAAAATTATTACATTATTATATATTGACATTGTATAAACGTGTCTGTGATGGGTTTTGTTTTTCTACAAGTTTGATTTCATCATTAATTACTGTTAAAAAAAAACATTTCTGAAAAGTACCAACATTTTCTTTTTGTAATTTCTGGGGTTGTATAATGGTAATTTAAAGATTTAATAAGGTGATAAATAATTATTTTAAAATTGTGATAATAATTAGAGTAACAAGCTAAACAAAGTAAGACATGCATTTTATTTATATTGATATTATTTTTCGTTTTATTTACCAAAAATAATATATAATTATTTTAATACCGTTTCAATCTCTGTCTAAGGATTTTTTGGCTTGCTAAGTACATTTTAAATTGGCTGGTATATTAGGGTGCTATATTTGTCTCAAAATTATAAGCCCAGTGTTAAATTTATGATCTAGGAATTTTTGTAGCGCTAATTAGAATCATTAAATTATGATTATCAAAAAATAAATATCAGATTTTTCTGCTGCCAACCTTTAAATTTTACTCTTTATTATTTATTTTTTAAATTTTATTGATTTTACTCCAATTTCATTAATTTTTATTTATTATTAAGTAATTAGAAATCCACTCTTCTTTATTGTATTACGACTACTCGGTATAAATGTGGTGTGATGTAAAACAAGCCATTACATCATCAAAGAAAATAAAATAAATTAAAGGAAGGTAAAATAGAATTACTTTATAATTTTATAAATTATTTAGTAAAAACAAAATTATTTGTTTTTTCTTTTTTTATTTTTATTTTTTTTAATTTTGTTTCAATAATTTTATATTTTATTTCATTTTATTTTAATTGTCATTTTAGTAAAAATAATTCATGTGAATGCAGGCAGAGGCTTATGAACTTATTATATCTCCCAATACTTTACTTAAACTATTATATTCTTTTTTTTTATTTTGAGGCAAAGTTTTCACATTTATTAATCTGACAAAAGTTTGATTTTTTTATTATATGCTTTTCGACAAAGATGTTCTCATTTTACAATCAGCGATTTTTAAGACTGAGTTTTTATTTCATTAATTCTATTTTCTTATTTAAATATTGTATATATATTATATTTTTGTGTTATATTGTTTTTTTTTCTATTTTCTCTTTTTTCTATCTTTTTATTTAAACTATTTTAATAATTAATTTAATCAATTTTATTTTATTAAATTTTTTACTTTTATTAAATTTAATTTAAAAGTATTGTTTTTCAATGTATTTTAATTTACTTCATTTTCTGCTTGTTATTTTTTTTATTTTTTAATATAATTTTGGGCGTACTTTATTTTTTTTTTCTTTTTATTTCAATTTATTTTTTATGAAAGACAATGGGAAAATTTGCATGAATAAATCCTGTAGTTTTTATTAATTTTTTTTTGATAAAGTATTTAGTTGTAATAATTAATGCGCAATCTACAATGCATTTTTATGATTAAGAGTAAGAATAAGACTAAGAATAAGCAAGCATAAAAAAACTTTCAAATATTATATTATTTTGGTCAAAAAGTTCATCTTTTTAAACTTGTAGTCTTATTCTTATTCTTAGTAAAAAACTCGTCTATTGTAGATCACGCATAATAGTATTTTTCTTAATTAATTTCTAATTTATTTTTATAATTATTAATTAATATAATACTATCTTCAGCAAGTTGAGTAGGCCAGCCTAATCATTAGAGTAGTAGAATCAATGTATTGCAGAACTGTGAAGATTTTATTCAAATTGAATAATAACGTAAAAAAAATCTAACATAAACACAATTATCTTTGGAGGCAAACCCTCTTCTACGGCCGATTTGCCTAAAAATTGGAAGTAGCAGTTGAATGATAATCAAAAAAGATTCCTAGGCGTTTGGTCTTCATCGTGCTACAAATACCATCTTGTATCGGCATTATTTTTGTAGGGACTTTTGTATAATAAACATACAAGAGTTCGATAATCCCAAAAACATCTGTTGCTTTGACACATAGGTCGCCAATAGCATTGTACACGGTACACGTCGGTGTTGGAAACATTTAAAAATAATTTAAATTACTGTTCCTTAAATACACCCGCAAGTCGGCTACTGGGAATTAGTCCTACCGATAACGTAAAGTCCCCGCTAGGCATTGCAACGCTCATCGTCAATTGATTCAGCTGGACGTTGAACCAATTTTTTCTACGTTTTCACCTTTGCCGAGTTGATAATTAAGTTATATATCTAAATCGTTTAATTTTAAAGTTATATTTTGGCGCCATCTTAGGATGCCCAGTTGAAATTGTAAGTGGCAAGTTGTAATTTAGAAAATTGTACCGTTCTAAGTGATTTACAATTTAGATTATGGGAATCGGTCCATATTTGCAGGAGCTATGGTAGTTTTGATTTTATTTTAAATATTGCCGCCATCTTGGATTTTTAAAAAATTCTAAATGTGATTTTACAATAAATGATAGCGAAGCTATAATACTGTAACCAAATTTGACGATAAAAGTTCATTTTAAGTTCATTTCTACCACGATTTCTACTATATACACTGAAAAAAAAATGTATCACTTTAATATTAAATTTTGACGCCATCTTGAAATATTCAGAGTGTCAAGCTGGAATCTAAAAAAAATGTGTTCTTTTTTAGTATTTTACATTTTAGGTCATGGAAATGGGTTAATATTTGTAGGAGCTATCATTGTTTTTGTAAAAAGGGAGTTTTTCTTAATTTTGACGCCATCTTGAATTTTTTTGTAACCAAGTTATTTTTTAAAATTTGCCCTCAGTCTGCGGTATAATCTTGTAAAATTTCAAGCAGATAAGTTTTAATCTCAACGACAACGACTTATCGCCAAGAATCGGTTTTTCTTCAAACGTGAATTTAGCCGCCATCTTGTTTTTATAAAATGCCAAATATGGCCTGTTTTACATAGAATTGATGTCCTAACAGTCTCCTGGACTCAAATCGCCGTGAACAACAATAGCCCGCAGAACGGTATTTACGACCACTATTCACTGGAGTATTACCAGTGTGACACTTTCAATTTTTTCACATATAACAACACTGGTCAAGTCACCATATATAATACACTACGTGCCTTTATGAAATAAATATCGCGATTTATTTTCAATATTATATTCATAATAAAAAATTAATAATTATGTCAGAAACAGATCCAGAAGTAAGTTCCAATTATTATCATACGATTTATTGGTGGATTTTTTTATTAAAAAAATAATTTTTCAGATCGTATATGCCATTATCGAAACTGTTGAAAATGGCAGAAACGTCGTTTCGGTGGCTCCGGAGGCATGGCTTAATTTTGACAGAACAGCACAACAACGTCGTCCGAAGGCAAAACTGCGATATCCAGTGGCATCAAAGAAAGGCTCATTTAAAACCTTTTTTGATGCTGCACTGGAAGATTGCCGCCACCCAGACACCGTTCAAAATTTGCGGTGGAAAGACTTTGACGGCGTTATTTTAAAACGAAATATAAGTAAATTTTCCAGCCTATTAATAACATACATGAATAACATTTTACAGCGAAACATATTTTCATAGAAACCCTGGAAGAAGCTAAAGATCTCGAGGAATTTTACCGGCAAAACGAAACTGACGGTGAGCCATTCCAGTCCAAAACGCAATCAAGTGGCGACGGTGACTTCAATTTTAGTTTTAAGACAGGAGAACTGTTATTGTCTGAATTGTCTGATGACCGTGCAGTAAGTAACGTCGACGAACAACCAACAAAGGACGATTACCAACTGTTAGACAACGAACAGGAGCAACAACAGCAATCACAGTTGGCAACACAGCATACCGAGGTCGATCTTGGTGACATAAACTTTGAAGATCCAACACAGCATACCGAGGTCGATTATGGTGACGTAAACTTTGAAGATACAACACAGCATACCGAGGTCGATCTTGGTGACGTAAACTCTGAAGATACAACAAAACATGCGGAAAGCATCGGTTTTTTTGAAGAAGGTACATTTTAAAATTACAATATTAAATAGGTATTTATTGTGCAATTTTATCAGTACCAATTGATGCAATGAAGCTATTAATGGAAATTGACAAAAAAGTCAGCGAAGCGAGACTTGAAACACGAGACGTGAAAGAGAAAGTCATTCAAAATACATTGCTATTGAAGACGATTTTGGAAAAATGTAATTTGGCTGTACCAGCACCGTCGTCAGCAGTGCAACCTATATATATTGCTGAACTCGAAAAATTTTACACAGACACATTTCCTATAATTGACAATGAAACTGTCGTCGATTTTGAGAAAATGCTGGCACAAAACCCAGAAAAGAAAGAATTTTTTATTAGAAAATTCTCCGTCGTAGGTGGCACGACTGAAAACATATTTGCTTCAAGACTTTGCGACGCGCTAATATCCTCAAACGGATTTAATGGACTGTGTTGGGGTGGCACCACAGAAAAAATAGCATTCAAAGAATTGAAGCAAATTAGAGACCTGATGAATGCAGCCATGCAAAGAGGATTCCCTATTGAACAGGGTAAAATTTCAGCATTGTTGGAGCACACCGTTCGCCAGAAATTTAGAAATGCTGACAGCAAACTCCAAGTGGACGAAGCGAAAGCAAAGGGTTTGCCACCCCCACGAAGCAAGTATTTTCAAGAACGAAAACTAAAAAAGAAACCGTCCGAAAAATATCAAAATGTATCACCGTCCGAAAATATCATCGTCCTTGAAGATATTCAAATTAATCCGCCATCATAAATACTTAATGATTTTCTGTTTATTTTACTTATGATTTTCTGTTTATTATTTATTGCTTAAGCACCAAAATCAGATACAAAGATAAAAGAGAATTAACTTAAAGTTCTTATGCATATGTGTATATATATAATTATGTATATGTATATATATATATATATATTTATTGGTTTAAGAAGATTTACCATTATTGGTAGCGTTTGAAATATTTTTTTTTATACTTATTTGTTATGCAGATATATCTATTTATTTTATTATTTTTAAAATATTACACAACATAAAATGAAATTTTATAATAAGTTTTACTGAATATTTTATAATAGCAATACTATTTGAATAAATAAACTGAATTGAATATGAACAATTTGTTAATAACAATCGAAAAACTGTTCAAATCTTGTCGGTATCTCGAGCCCACCGCTATGCTCATCCGATCGTGCTGATATTTTTGGATCATGCGTCGAACGGTTACTTCTTTAGAAGTATTATAGATGTGTTCTTTAGATTTGGGAAGTAATTAATGGCACGATATTTATTCCTGTATAAGTTTTTTTTTGTAACATATAAGTTTTTTAAAAATAATTGAACAAAGTTTTTTTTTGAAATGGTATATTTAAAGTTTAAAAAAAAATCAGCAAGATTTTTATTTCGGTAAATTAAAATAACATTGAAATAAAAACATTTTCTCCATCGACATTTTTTATACAGAATATTTTTGTTTCAATTTCGTTTAACTCGAATGTTTGGAAATCTCCATACTCACACTTACTCGATTTATATATGCCCAAATACGAAGATTTGATGGGCTTAATAAAATAGTCTATACAGTTTATGATTGGACGGCCTCTAATCACCCTATGTGGTTGATTTTCGTTGTCGCACATTTCAATAGCTTCGGTAAATTCGACAATTTTGTCGTCATTGGTTATGAACCATTTATTGCCAGCGGTAGTGTTGATAGAGAACTTTGCAAACTTAACTTCGTCAAAATATTTCGTGTTGCTAGCAGATTTATTTCTAACAATTTTATCAAAATACGGTGGATTTTTAACCTTTTTTTTGTTTATTTCGTTCATGTAGACAGCAGTTCGATAATTTTCCATGGTTCTGTTGTAAGCTTGCTGCAGATATGAATTTTGTTTTCGCCCGAACTGTTTTAGCGTTGAATTGTAGGATTCGAAAATCCAGCAAGCAAATTCGTCCAATGGTGCATTTTGGACAATTGTCTCATCTGCTAAATGCACAACATTGTGTACATTATAGCTTATTAAGTGATTTCCAAAATAATTTCCGAACTGCACGACAAAAGAATGTAACATATTCTTTGCAGTTACATTGTTCAATTTGAATTGTGTTTTGTCATTTAATAGACGGATACCACAGCTAAGCAACAAAAATATGTCAAATGCATTTTGTGGCAATGTTTTTGAAAAGGCTACCATTCCCGTGTACATAAGCAGCGTTCTGAATTCAGTAGCCTTAAACAAGGTGAAATCGGTTATTGGTCGTATACGTCTCGAGAACTCTACCGGTTGTGTATTTTTAGCTAATACCAAAGCATCGTTAATCATATTCTGTTGCTGTGTCGAAATTCGATGTTTCATTTCATGTTTCGTTCCTTTCAGCCAAATAAAAACCATCTTCTTCATTACGCCAGGGTATAACAGGTGCATGCTGTCGAGTGGGGCTTGTGAAATACATTTAAAATTTATGGTTTCCAAAATTGTATTTTTTTTATGGTGCTCTTCGTGAATTTTGTTCTTGAAACCTTCGTCCGTTCTCAAAACTGCGTTGAGTTCGGGAAAACAGGTTCGATTTACCAGATATTCGCCTTCGGTATTACAGCGGCCGCAGCCAAAATATCCGGTATGATATTTTGTTCCGAGAACAAAATTTCGTGCCGGTGTATCACCACAAAAATTACCAATCAGCACTTTTATTTTCGGTATATTATTTTGAACATTTGACTGCAAAACTTCGAAGGAACCATCTTCATTATAGATTATGCCATTGTCAAGCATCGGTTTTACTTCCCCAATGAAATCTTTCAAAAAGTTGTTCGCATCCGATGGTTCATTTTTTGAGTGATAATATAAGCCGATTAAAAAAGGGTTTCCAACAATTGGCTCTCGAAGACGACCCCATATTGGCCAAAAGGTGCTTTTTGTGCTTTTTGTGATCTGAAGAAAAAAATGTTATTTTTGTCTTCCATGTAATATGTTTATATAGAAAAATACTGGTTTTGAGTGATTTTTCGAAAAAACTAATGCCAAATATTGTTATCAGGCCAACGCGATCAGAATTTCGCTACAAAAACCAGACATTCGTCATAATATATCTATGTAAGCAAATAGAATAATTTTACTTACTTTAACACCGTCAACAGATACATCAAATTTGATAGTCGCGATCGACGTTTTATCAATAAAATTGTTGGTTTCTAGGCTATGAGTAATTCCGTTTAAAAGTCCAATGTGGACCTGTAAGTAAAGATAATCATTTTATGCGAAACTAGTAAGCATTAATCCAAGTAATACCATTATTGATAAACATACATATTGACCAGGGTGGCAATCTTTTACTAGTTTCGACACATTTCTAGGTGTTTGCAAAAGTGTGCGACCGTCTTTTGGCAAATGGTTCATTCCAAATTTGCGTAATATTTTGAGCAACCCAGTAAGGCAAACGTGTCCTATGTTATTCTCCATGGCCCAATTCAATAACTCGACATCGACATTTACTGGTTCTGCTTCTTCATTACTCAACAAATTTATCTTAAAACGGTCCGTGTCTTGATCGTCGTTGTCATCAATGTCAGTCGATCCAGTATCGCTTTCTGAACCTAAATATATTGAGAAATTATTGTGCATTATTAAAATTAATTATTATTAGGATAAACAATAAAATGAATTTAAGTTACCAGTATCGTCGTATTCAGTAAAATTATTATAAAAATAATCGTCCAACGAAACATTTGAATTTTCAGTTTTTACTGGCACTGGCAAAACATCCTTTTGTGTAGCAGGCTTTAGCATAACTTCACTTGCTCGACGTTTTAAAGTTTGGCGTGAATACCCCGCTCCAGATATTATGTTCTTACTCATTTTTTTTTATAAATATTTAATATTTAAATCGCTAAATACTGATACAATAATTTACTTTTTGTTTTAAAAATATGTTATTGTACACCTAGCATAAATGTCACTGTCAAATGTCAAAAATCATGACATGGCATTTTAATTCGTATACGTAAATGTATACGTATATGTCACCATAAAATACGTATTATTTTTTGTTTATAAATATGTACTAGATTCGTAATGTGATTGCAGCATCTTCACAGTAGCTGCCAGAATTCATATAGAATGATGTTTTCAAACTGTAACAAATCTGTAAAATCTGGGCTCAAAACAGAATGTATACATATTGAATTTCGAATCATTATTTATAAGTGTTAATAACAGCACTTATACATAATGATTCTATGACATTCTTGATGCAGTATTTTTAGGATATGTGTAGCACATATACTTGACAGATCAAAAACAGGATAGGAAAATACATTCTGTTATGATTATATGACACAGTATGGTAGAAGTAGCCATTCTGATCATGCTGTATAGATTCTGCATACTGTGTTGGTTGATTGGGATAGCGTTTGTGTATGTATATGCCCATTGTATGTACCTATATAATATATATATATATATATATATATATGCGTTTATACATAAATTGTTTGATAATCGGTAGGCAGATGCTTTGATTTCTGTATACTATTACACATCGCCGAATGGCAGATATCCTTTTTGAGTTTTAACGCTTTTATATAATATTATAGAGATATAAGAAAGAAACATTACCCATTGCCGTACGTTACAAATGAATAAAAAAAAAGTTTTTGCATTTTGGACTGCAGTGACCGTGCGTAATTTTTATCGACGTCATTATATTCGAATATACGCTATACATACGTAAATAATAGTTAAGATAGTAATGATATATATACATATACTGATACTATAATCAAAATTGCAATTCCTTGCAAATGTAATTTGTTTTTTATAGAAAAACTTGGCGTATTAAAAATATTGATTTTTGTCGATATTCTAGGAAACACTATCTTTTATATGTCCACGACATAAGGGCACAACCCTATGATACTGTTTTTTGAAGATCTGTATCAATAAAGTCAATCAAAGGGACATTTCATGCTACAGTTACCTAACATGGTATTTAATAAGATACAGGTACATAAAGGTTGTACAAGAGATCGCAAACGCGTGTGTGCGGAGCCGCCTTCAAA